>JALPQI010007066.1:0-71810 GCA_025490895.1 Thaumatotibia leucotreta | reverse complement strand
AAATACAAACCAGATTAGCACTCCACGCACGGCGTCTTCGAAAAATACAGGCGCGATGAATAAATAATACCACCCGAACCTTCGAGAATGAACTTAAGAGAGCGGGCTTGTGCTCAATCGTGAAGTAAGCAATTGGCGGGACAATATTCATCATCATATCAGCCGAAAGACGTCCACTGCTGATCATAGGCCCCCAAAGATTGCCACAATGACCGGTTCTGCGCCACCGGAAAAATATTGTTTACAACGAATTCAGTGTTGGCTAAAGCGAGACTGCAGAAGAAAAACAATATTTTCTCAAACATGCAATGAAATATTGTGTTTACGTTCCTTAAAATAGACTCGGAAATATCGCTTTTAGGGCGCAGTAACTCACTGGGATGGAAATGGAATTTCATAACACTTTTTTAATTTCGACAACATTGTCATAGTTTTTTTTTTGTATTTCTTTGTATGTTTGAGAAAAGCACTATACATGCCTTGGCGTGAAAACGGATTCCCGGTCTCGTTATAGGTAACGAGACCGGGAATGAAAATGAGGATTTCCGGCCAAATTGGTATACACGGATAGCTAAAGGACGTATATACGTGTATACCAATTTGGCCGGAAATCCTCATTTTCCCGGCCTCTGATGTAATGTACTATTTTACCTAAATAGACGAAATAATAATAATAAATAAATAAATATCTCGGGACATCTTACACAAATCGACCTAGTCCCACGGTAAGCTCAATTAAGGCTTGTGTGTGGGGAGTAAGGGGAGATCGGAATAACACCTACACCGGCCCTATTGTCAACCCCACCTGCACGCGCCGGATGGCGGCGGCGACGAACTTGTTGCCGTGGTGCTCCCTGCTAGAGAACCAACGGGGCTCTGGCGACCGAGCGATGGCGGTATAACCATACACCCGGCAGGGCAACCTGTACCGTAGAGGCGTCATAAACCTTGGGGATCAAATATCCCCTAAAAGTAATGGTGCAGAAGGCAACGGGAAACCACTGCACTAATATCCCACGAGAGTCATGAAAAAGTCGTTTAAGAAAACAGGTATGCCATGTGATCCGCGTAGCGACCGGCGCTCTGTGTTGTCCGGGAACCAGGGTTTGAAATTGGTTACCGGCCATGGGGTCGCAGGCGACCAGACGCCCCATGGAAACTATGCTACTGGAAGAGACAAACTCCAACTACGCCATGGCATGCACATCGGAACATGGAATGTTAGAGGCCTCAACGACGACGGCAAGCTCCATGTACTGGATCAAGAACTAGAGCGATGCAACACTGTGATAACTGGGCTAAGCGAAACACATTGGAAAGACAGTGGACACAGAAACCTGGAGAAACACACTATCTTTTTCTCAGGAAACCAATCATCTAGTTTTGCCGGAGTGGCTATTGCAATACCCAAGTCCTGGACGGGATCTGTCCTGGGTTACAACCCTGTCGACGAGAGGATCATTAATGAAACTCAGTCCTTCACCATGCGCATTGAATATCATCCAGGTATACGCCCCTACAAGTGCCGCTACCGAAGAAGAAATCGAGGACTTTTATAGCCAACTTGAAGTGTTTATTGGAAACATCACAAAGAGAGAGATACTGATGGTTATTGGTGATTTTAACGCGAAGGTGGGAACAACCGCTCTAGATGTCGATCTAGGACATATCGTAGGTCAGTACGGGCTGGGCTGCAGGAACAATAGAGGAGAGCGCCTTGTCCAGTTCGCCGCAGATAACAACTTTACGATTATGAATACGGTCTTCAAACACCATCCACGAAGACTTTATACTTGGACCTCTCCAAACGGACAATGCCGCAACCAGATCGACTATATACTGATCAGAACAAGATGGAGAAGCTCAGTAACCAACGCACACACACTACCGGGAGCCGATATTATGTCCGACCACCAGCTACTCATATGTAACATGAGAATTAGATTGCGCATACCCATATGCAAGAAAATGGTAAAACGTCTTGAAATACTTGATAAGGATTCATTCGATTCAAGAGAAAGAGCATCACTGGCACGAAAACTGTAGCAGCGAAGGAAATATCGACCACCTTTGGAAATCCACCGTACAGTTAATAAAAGATGCTGCGCGTGAATCGCAGCCTGGTCACGGACCTAAAAAGAGACAACATTGGATGACAATTGATACCTGGAAATTGATAGAGAAACGTAGAGACTTGAAAGCTAGCGGCGCCACGGTGCAAGACCTGAATAACATGAGCACCACTATACAAGCCGCTTGTCGTCGAGATCGCAATACAGCGCTGCAATCAGTGTGTGAAGAGGTTGAGCGCCATTCTCAAAAGTTTGAGACAAAGGACTTGCATATGAAAATCAGTCTTATAACCCGCCAGTTCAAACCGAAAACTTGGGCTATTGAGGATCCATCAGGAAACACCATCACAGAGATAAGACAGATCGTTGGCGTCTGGAAGGACTACTGTAAATCTCTGTTTGCTGACGTGACATCCAACATCGTAGCACACAACTCAGTGCATGACACAATTTCGGAACAAGAGCCTTTGCCACTGAAATATGAAGTACGGGCAGCCATTAAGCGCCTTAAGCGGAACAAGGCAGTAGGTTTCGATGAAATCCCGATCGAAACAATTAAAGCTATGGGGGAAATCGGAGTAGACATACTGCATACAATTTGTCACCAAATATGGGTCCTGGCCGAGCGATTGGTCACACTCTGTATTTATTACACTACATAAAAAGGGATCGACTAAAAAGTGTAATAATTATAGATTAATTTCCCTCATTTCCCACGCCAGTAAGATAATGTTGCACATTATCAACACAAGGCTTCAGGCTTACCTGTCACGTGAGATCGCCTCGGAACAAGCTGGTTTTGTTAAGGGTCGAGGCACACGAGAGCAACTACTAATAATGCGGCAGATTATCGAGAAAGCTTGGGAGTTCAACCTCACGCTCTACGTGTGCTTCGTCGACTTTAGGAAAGCTTTTGATACCGTCAAGTGGTGGAAACTATGGCTGGTCCTGATGGAAATGGGTGTACCTTATCACCTTGTACACCTCATCAGACATCTCTATGAAGATGGCACAGCCGCAGTCCGAGTTGACGGTATCGACTCAGAACGCTTCAAAACACAAGCTGGTGTTAGACAGGGTTGTATATTATCTCCCCTACTATTCAACATATACACAGAGTATATCATGCGTATAGTTCTTGAAGATTGGAACAAGGGAATATCCGTGGGAGGCCGGAAAATATGCAACCTTAGATATGCAGACGATACCACCCTCCTAGCGTCAACCAAAAGCGAAATCGAGACCCTACTTCGACTTCTAGAGACCACAGCGCTTGATTTTGGTCTGGCAATCAATCGCGACAAAACAAAAATGTTGATCGTAGACCGCGCCAGAAACAACCAACCAGACGTCCAAAATATAGCAGGATGCGAAGTCGTCAACAGCTATATATACCTGGGCTCTACGATCACCAACGCCGGTGGTTGCGAAGATGAGATTCGGAGACGTTGCGCCGTGACTGGATCCTCAGTCGAAAAGCTCACAAAGATTTGGAAGGACCGCAAAATAACCAGAAGCACAAAGATTCGGCTGATAAGATGCCTAGTCTTTCCAATGTTCCTATACGGAGCTGAGACGTGGACGCTGAAGATGCAAGACCGTCGCAAGATTGACTCGCTGGAAATGTGGTGTTGGAGACGCATGCTCAGAATCCCGTGGACTGCACACCGCACCAACGTTTCGATTCTGAAAGAGTTAAAAATCAAAGAGAGATTATCATCGGCTGTTCAACTGCGAATCCTCAAATTCTTTGGACACATAACCCGTAACGAGAACTTCATGGAACGTTTGGCGGTGCAAGGAAAAGTCGAGGGCAAAAGATCTCGTGGCCGCTCCCCAACACGATGGACGGACCTCATTAAGTCCATCACAGAAAATACCATCAACGACTGCTCCAACTCCACCAAAGATAGAGCCACATGGCGACGGATCACGAGAGCTGCTGTGGCGCAAAAATCGACTTTGACATGACCACGACCACTCTGTCAAGAGTGCACGACTAGGAAGAAGAAGAAGATGTGGGTACCAGGCGACGATATATTTAATAGATAGATACACATAGATAGATACTTACATAATATATAGACAGCCACGACCAAGGAACAAATATTTGTGATAAATAAATACACAAATAATGCCCTCGCCGGGATTCGAACCCGGAACCTCCAGCTTCATAGGCAAGGTCACTACCAACTAGGCTAGGGAGGCAGACAAACATGAAACGGAGCCATTAATAAATACTAACCGAAGAAAATATTATAAAATAAATACTATTTAACAAAACTAACAAACTCCTCTGCCGAAACACATGACAATACTTTATGTAGATTTATGTGTGAGCAAAATATCGTGATTCAAATAAACATTCTCTGTTGACATGTTGCGCACTAGTACTTCCACCTTATTATGAATGAGCTTGGAATTTAATATACCTAATAGGTTAGTATTGAATGTTGCTAGATTGTTTGCGATAGAAAACAAACCCAACCTTTTAAAACTCTTTTTGTCGCGGTTTGTGACGAATCGAGAGCAAATCCCAAAGCGCATCAGCCCACATAGAGTTTAAAAAATGAATCTATGAATCATTGATGCCCGCGCCACTGGATGTTAATGCCACGGATTGTTGCGCCTAAAACCTTCTGGAAAATTGAACGTAGGGTTTGTTTTGGTTGGTTGTGATTTGTGTAGCAGCGTTTACGAAAAAAAAAAGTAAAAAGTTAAACGGTTTTATTGATCCAATATTGTAACAAAAACTAGAAAATAAAAATTGCACGTTTTTCAGGACATGAGTGCCGGGAGACGCTGGATGCAGGTCGCTTCAAAAGGGAGCCCTACGTTTAGCAGTCGAAAGAAACGTTTTATGGCTGAAATGATGATGACGATGACTATTAACTACACGTGCTGTGATCTCAGTACTTCTAGAAAGATGTTAGGACAAAAACTATGCCCTATTTTTATCTGAAACATCCAATTTTAGAATGATCAAAATGAATACCATCTTCCTCAAATGTAGAAAAGCAGATTTATAACCAAATCCCTTTGTATTACGCCTTCTCGAAAGTTTGACAAGCTAAGCCGAAGATAATGAATCAATGACCTCCCACTCGAACCTGAGGGTCTAACGCGTAAAAAGAAAATCGAAACTTTGTCTCAGTCATTTTAATTAAGTCGCAATAGGAGCAACAGAGACAGAAGCTTGAAATTCGCGAGTTTCGATGTTCTAAGTAGGCCTTTCAGAGTACAACATAATCCCTGAAGAACTTTCCGAAGTTTTAACGAGCCTGTATTATAACGACCTCTGTAGCTTAGAAGGTGTGACCCTGACTACGAAACAGGGTCTCAGGTTTGGATCTTGCCGATTATGACTCTTCACTTACTTCATCAGCCTATCTCAGTCCACTGCTGGACGTAGGCCTCTCCTATTAACTATGCGTATAGACGCATTAGGAGGTAAATGCCCATAATCGCCACGCTGGGCAAGCGGATTGGCGATCGCAATAATTTGTCCACTATGATGACGCTGCTGCCCATCATCAATCTTGTATCAAAGGGGTCAGTGACACTTTAATCCCTTAGTCGGCTCTTACGACACCCGCGGGAAGAGTTGGGTTGGTGACAAATGTATTCTTACTGCCGTCACCACACGGCCATCGCCGTCACCACACGGCCATATTATGACTCATTGCTATCTATTCCTCTGTTGACCGTGTGGTGACGGTAGTAAGAATACATTCGTTACCACCCCAACTCTTCCCGCGAGTGTCGTAAGAGCCGACTAAGGGATTGAAGTGTCACTGACCATTCTTTACAGAAGATTGATGATGGGCAGCAGCGACATCATAGTAGACACATTGCCGCAATCACCAATCCGTTTGCCCAGCGTGGCGATTATGGGTATTTACCTCCTAATGCGTCTATACGCATAGTTAATAGGAGAGGCCTACGTCCAGCAGTAGACTATCATAGGCTGATGATGATGACTACGAGAAGGTATATATACACAGTGTGTCCCGAGTCACTAATAACCTCGCATACACCGTATATATAATTCATACTGAACAACTTTTAGTATGGAAACAAGGCCAAAATCACTGAAAAAAAACAAAAAATTCTTCACGATTTCGAGGTTTGTCCCATACTAAGACTTGCTCAGTATGATTTATTGTATACTAGTGACCCGCCCCGGCTTCGCATGGGGTACTATACCTACATAAAAACCTTTCTCTTGAATTACGTTACTTATTAAAAAAAAACTCATCAAAATCCGTTGCGTAGTTTTAAAGATTTAAGCGTACAAAGGGACATAGGGACAGAAAAAGTGACTTTATTTCATACTATGTAGTGATGATACGGTTTGCTCGAGGTTAGTAGTGACTCCAGAAACACCGTGAATAACGTGCTTAAGTAGTAACTAGAAAAGGTTTTCCCAGCTGCTGACAAAGAATTGCATTTTAATAAAGTCTAGTACAAAAGGCTTGCTTCATTCGTTTCTCGACGAGGTCCCGATTGAACGCCCGTTCCCGTTAAAGACGCATCAAGACGTATCACTACCGTCTTCATTGGTCACAGTAGATGTTGCCCGTTTCACCATGTCTGAATAAAATATACAATTTGTTACCATGACCCAGGCTTTTTATACGAAAATGGGTAATAATACGCATTACTGGCAATCGTTTTCAAGTATTAAGAGTTGACAAATATTTAAATTGACTTTACAATTAATTTTATTTCCTTCGAACGATCATGGCTGCGGACTGTCATTGTCAAGTGCTAAATTTGGACAAAAAATATTGAGATTAATTAAAGTGGAACTAACACAAGATTAACTATATGTAGCAACACCAATAGTCTTGTCAAAAAATATGTAAAAACATTTGATTTTTGCCTCTTAAACGAATACATTATACAGTGTGTATCTATGATACTGGCTTTTATCGAAACCGAGCAATGCGATGCTGATTTCTAGCCAAACCGTGAACATTATTCGATTCAAAGTCCTAATTTTCAATGTAATTAACTTTCTAAGAAAAGTTAATTGAGAAGAAATGTACTTCAAAATGAATCGTTAATTTGCACTTGACAATGACAGATCGCAGCCACTCACAACGTTTGACAACGTTACATTGAAATAAAATAAATTGTACGGTCAATTAAATTTTTTGTCAAATGTTAATACTTTAAAACGATCACTAGTAATGCATATTATTACCCATTTTCGTGAAAGCCCAGGTCATTGAAACACACTGTATTTGTTTCACAATATTTCTGGTATACGAGTGTTTCACTCAAAAATAATAGTTTTTATACATTAATATATTTTGTAGAATTTAATTTGTATGCTTAATATCCTAGGTACCTTAGGCCACGTGTGAACTAGCAAAGTACTGTTTCACAAAATAAATTAATTGGGATACTGTTTTAAAGTGTACCGTATGCATAAGCCGTCACTTGCAAGATATCGCATCACATTGTAATCCAACGCAGAACTGATCGACAGACCCCTACAGAGCGAGGCCTAATGCAACCGTAGAGGCAAAATGCTTCAACCTTCTCTATATTGGGTGGCGCTTAAATCTCTTACTTCGGAGACTGTTTCGATACCTATAACAAATAAAATCCGTACGGGCTAACCGAATACATTTTAGTTCAATCGTATCAAACGTGAAAGGGTAAAATAATAATATGTTGCTAAATTTGTTGACAGTTCGACAATATCTTAAAAATTTTATTTTAGTAAAATACCATAGTTACCACCGGAAGCATTGAGAGGTGGAATCAATTTTACACATTTTTCGTTTAAATCTTCATGTGGGCATAATGGACAGTCGACGTCAAAGATATAATTACGGTTTAGGTGGCAAAAATATAAATATTTACACGACTTTATTGCCTTGACATTAAAGACGTGTAAATATATTTTTGGCACTTAAACCGTAATTATATATTTGACGTCGACTGTACATAAATGATTAATTTAACGATTTGTGTTTCTTTAAGAAGAATATAATACAACTGTAAATTATAATAGGTAGACGCACTGGGACCACGACGATTTAGGCAGGATTTGACATATCACTAAAACTGCTTAATGCTAATGAGGACTCGTGATCATCATCGTCCTCATGGGTGTTTTTGATTCCATAACTCAGCCAGCTGCCTCTTATATCCGTAAATTATGTTAGATAATAACAGACACCATCGATTTAAGAATAATCCCAAGAATAGATAGACCTACATGAAGATAATTGTGTTATTTTTTAGTAAAACATCCCACTTTGTCGCTTACCATAAAGAAGAGATTTCCTTGTATCTTCATATGAATAAACTGATAAAGCGGCTTTATGGCAAACGACAAAGCGGTACGTTTTACTAAACTCACTCAAAATTGTTCAATAATTTCATTTTATTATCAACCATCACCCCGAAAACCTAAAAAAGTCAATAATCCCCATTGAAAAATATGAGGTTCTAAAGCGCACAATTTTCTCCACATAAAATATCCCAGACATCGTGGCACTTGGACTTTTCAATAACATCCGAACACGAGGGCGCTTTCAAATATTATTCCGATGATAGAAGTTCGCAGATATTTTTGCAGACTCCAGTCCTTACCTAATGTTTTTCTTAGAAAGGAAATTCCGAGGTGTTTTTAAAAGTCTACGAGGAAGTATGGAGTAGGTGTTATTTTAACACAGCCAATAATTCGATTGAAATAGGTGTATCCTTAAGTAGGTACAAGATTTGTTTTCGTCAGATATGGAGCGGATGGTTGAAGGGATAAGCCAATGATGCTCGAAGGGTTGAATTTGGTTAGGCACTGTTTGAAGATAATTTCGCTATGAGTCTGAGATGTGACGCACTAGTACCTATTATGAAAACGGAACTGTTCATTGAACCAGGGACCGGAACTGTTATTTTGTCCATACAAAAATAATGGTTCTTTTTCGTTCTTTTTCGTTCTTCGGTATTGTACTTAAATTTTACAATTTTAATGCAGTAATTTAAAAATATATTGTAACTTACATAAAATATTGAGCAGTATACAGGGTGTAAGTCTAATACGGGCGAAGCTCTTAATGGGTATTAGTTTACGACATAATAAGTAGGTACCTACATTCAAATAACTTTTACTTAAAATAAGAGCAACAAAATTTTCCATACAAAATAATTCGGCGCGCAATGTAGAGCAACATACGCGAGTTAAACTCTCGTTGACAGCTAATTTCAAAAGCAGATGACATAACTGCCATATCAACAATAACAAATGTTCGTACCTACATTGCTGCTCCGATAATCTTAAAAAAATTCTGTGGGGTCATAATTAAGAGTAATTTTGAAAAAACCTTGTAATCCATGATCACACTAATGAATCCCATGCCTGGTTTAATTGTTCGCCCGTATTATATTTACACACTGTATAAAGCGTATAAAACATATAAAATATTGGGCTATTTCGAGGTATTTCTAAAATACTGGTTCCGGTCCCTGCTTTGAACTAGACCGACACCAGCGACGGATGGCAGAAAAATACAAATCTAAGGGCGTCTTTCTAAATGAGGTTTTGCTCTGAAGATACTTTGAACGCTTTTGATATCTACCAATTACATCGTCACAGCGTAGTAACACATCTTCATGATGCGTTGATGTAATTAGGAATCGGATGATACCTAACTTTTCCTTCAATAACGCCCACTAGACATAAATATTGAGAATGTTTCATTCATTAGTATTGGACTTTTTAGGCAAATGATGAAAAAACTGCACTTTTAATCGAAAAATAAGCTGCTTCAAATTCCATGGATTGCATTTCGAACAAATAAGTCTATTCTCAAAGAGCTGGGTAGGTATAGAGGAAAGACTTTCTACCACCTGCCTGCGAAGGATCCTGGAATTCTTTGGCCACATTGCCCGCAAATCTGGACGTAACCTCGAGCAACTGATGGATCTGGGAAAGGTCGTAGCCCTATCAGGTGGTCTGACCAAGTTCAACTTTAAATTCCAAGCTCCATGATGCCCTCCATGAAGCCAAAGATAGAGACAGATGGAGGAGACTAACGAAAGAAAAATTTACTTCCATTTGGGGGAATCACGACCCTCAGTAATGAGGAAATCGATGCGAGGAGGAGGAGGAAGACCTAAAATTTGTTACTAAAGCCTTTATCATGTTCTAATCATGGTTATATTCCGTAATTTAAAGCTACATAAATAAATATATATAAAAAATACCTGATTTTGAAACTAGTTCTTTAGATATTTGATTTTTTAATAGGTAATATCGTTATATTACTAATACAAAGCTTACGTTCAATATTGTTGCTCGCAGTTGGAAACCGCCATAGTTATATTAAAAACGAACCAGAGTCAATTAAAAGTTGACCGACCGACCACTGGAGTTCAACCTCATTTCTTTTTTTATGGGATTCATTAACTGCAATTACAAATTGCTTCCAAGCGATATTTGCATTTATTTGCAATACTTTTTAATTATTATCGAAATAAGAGTAGGTAAGTAACAATCAAACTGAACTCCATTAAGATCATTTATTTATCATATGATGGGCAGCAGCGTCATCATAGTAGACACATTACTGCGATCGCCAATCCGCTTGCCCAGCGTGGCGATTATGGGCATTTACCTCCTAATGCGTCTATACGCATAGTTAATAGGAGAGGCCTACGTCCAGCAGTGGACTATCATAGGCTGATGATGATGATGATGATGATTGATCATCTGACCAGGTGGCCGTTCATTATATCTGCAATATATCTAAGGATAGTATGCTATCATCATCATCAGCCTATGACAGTCCACTGCTGAACGTAGGCCTCTCCTATCAAACTATGCGTATAGACGCATTAGGAGGTAAATGCCCATAGTCGCCACGCTGGGCAAGCGGATTGGGGATCGCAGTAATGTGTCAACTATGATAACGCTGCTGCCAATCATCAATGAAATCAAAGAATAGTTAATGGCACTTCAATCCCTTAGTCGACTCTTACGACACCCGCGGGACGAGTTGGGGTGGTGACAAGTGTATTCTTGCTGCCGTCACCACACGGCATAATATAATTATAATGCTATACAGTGTGTAAATCTAATACGGGCGATAAATTAAACCAGGCATGGGATTCATTAATGTAATCATGGATTACGTTATATTTTTTAAGTTACACTTAATTATAACCCCACATGTTTTTTAGATTTTCTGAGCAGCAATATAGATATGAGCATTTGTTGATATTGATATGGCAATTATGTCATCTGCTTTTGAAATTAGCTGTCAACGAGCGTTTAACTTGAGTGTTTTGCTCTACATTGCGCACTGTATTATTTTGTATGGATAATTTTATTGCTCTAATTTTTTATAAAAGTTATCTAAAAGTACTTATTATGTCCTAGACTTAAGACCCGTTAAGAGCTTTACCTATATTAGACTTACCTTATCTATTATGTTAACTACTAATAAATAATTTAGCTGATATCACTCTAAATCCAAAATTCAAAAAACCATTCATCGTTACAGCCGAATCTTATGAGTTTGTAGTACTATTCGCATGTTTGAGTATATTGATAGTGTTGCAAATAAACTCGCAAATTAAAATATACATCAAACTCCGTAAATCCCGTACAATCCCTGCTCTACACTCGTAAATACGTATTTTGTACAGCAATAAGCAGAAAACTTCCTCTTTACACCCGCCATTTTAATACCAGTTGTAAATATTAATTTTGTTGGCAAAACTCGAACGGTTTTAGTAGCGTCGAACTTTAACACGGGAAATTCGGCGCTACCGCGATATACGAAATCCGTAAATTTCGGGGATTTTTCTCTGTCACTCTAATGACGTCTTCGTTGGAGTGACAGAGAATTTACGAAGTTCAGTGAGAAGACATTTGAAGGGTCCACAAAAAGAACATGTCTAGTCAATTCAAATTACAGAAGTACAAACCACCTTTTAACAAAATAAGGTGTGAATTTGCCTTGTTTTTTTTAAGCACTGTAGGCTTAGCACAGGATTAGTGCGACAATATTGCGCCGTGAGATAAACTATCCGTCCCTCTTTTATTCATATATTTAGTAAAAGATGGAAAATCTATCTCGCGGCGACATACTGACATACCAATCATGTGCTAAGCATACTGGACATGTTTTTTCCGTGGACCCTTCATTTACGAACTTCGGTGTTCGAGGTAGCAGGCATGTGTTTTGGTGATAGAGTACTCTTAGAAGAAAAAATTGAAATCCTACAAGAATGTGTTGCAAACTTTTTAATGCTTTTCGAGTCGTCTGATAGTTCATAAATTTGTCACTAGCGCCGCTACATAATAAACTAAATCACAGCGTTACATTACATAATTCCCTATCCCTCTTAAATGCGATGATTTACTAATATGACTTGGAGCTACAACGAAAATAATAAGAAAACACTATTCACAAACAAATGTATATTTGGGTGAAAATACCGGTAAGTAAACGCGTATGCTCTCAAGTGCGACGACCGAAGAACTGAACCATAGATAGCACTTGTATTCAGCCAATATCTAATTTCAATATTCAATAATATGTGCCCGAAAATTGTATGACATTTACTTCCTAAACTGTTATTCCGATAGCTTCATTTGGCAGAATCATCACAAAGCCAACCAAAGTTACGCAGACGTTTCTTTCGCATATTATCATGTTTCAAGTTTCAACTAAACCTAACCCAGTTGTCAATTGAAAATTCGGATGAATAAAAGTTTGTAAATAATAATTTGGTAAATGTTGGTATGAAAAGTGAATCATCTGCCATAAGTTGGTTGGGAAGTAAAATAAGGGGAAAAGTATTTCGGCGAAATAGCAGTACTTTCGCCGAACGCGATACTATAATTAGTGATGAAATTTAAAAAAAAAAATGGTTGCGGTTCCTATCTTTCTATCTCACGATTCTCTTAATGTTAATTTTGTATGGAAGTTCGAGGAAATTATTTTAAACGTTATTCACGGCGCAAATGAATTTACATTGTCGTTTACATTTTTGGCAGCCTCCATAGCCTAGTTGGTAGTGACCCTTCCTACGAAGCTGGAGGTTTCGGGTTCGAATCCCGGCGAGGGCATTCTTTGTGTATTTATTTATCACAAAATATGTTTGTTTCTTGGTCATGGATGTCTATGTATTTAAGTATCTATATGTATCTATCTATTATATATATATTATATCGTCGCCTGGTACCCACATCACAAGCCTTAATTGAGCTTACCGTGGGACTAGGTCGATTTGTGTAAGATGTCCCAAGATATTATTTTTTTTTACATTATGTCCCCATAAATGACTAACTGACTAAAGGTTGACTCCCATGTACAGTATAATATAAAAAAGTGTAGCAACGACTTCCAACAGCTACGCATACTACACTTTGAGTTTAAATTTGAATACGGATTACAATATGAAACTAAACATACTTCTGTATCTTCATATCTAAACTCCTTTTTTATCAAATGTGGCCCTTTGGTTGTCCAAAGGACCAGATAAAAAAGGAGTCGCGAGTCTAACTCGGACTTGGCCGGTGTTTTAATTTAGGCTACGTTTCCACCAGGATGCGTTTCCATAGAAATGACGCCTATTAATGATTCAAACGAGTTGTCATTTATATGGAAACATATCCTCGCACATCTCTGGTGAAAACGCAGCCTTAGTTTCCGTAGCCTTGCTTAGTACTGGCCCTACGAAGCGAAATAATAGTCTCTTAACATAATTAATTCATTTATTTTTGTTTTTCGAGTTAACGAGGCACTACTCGCTTGCAAATAAATCTTGCATTGTACGTGCCACAAGTCAAACTGAATGCATACATTTCACTTGATACTTGAGCAGCAGAGCAGTCACCCGCTTCAGCCATGTGGTCCTGTCGTTTATAGTTTGTTAAAAAAGCACGATCGTATCCTATTTCTATAGGCAACTCATCTGCAACAATTTTATAATTAGAGCGTAGCCGTGTTTGCATAGAGAATCGGTCCTTTCTTTTTTTTATGTGACGGAGGGAGACAATTGAGCTCTCATCCCACTTGATGGAAAGCAGGAACTGAGGCCCATGGACATAGCAAAAAATCGCCTATGCGCTGCCAACTAAATCATCCTGGGTACTGCCACCCGCATCCTGCGGACTCGTGCAATCTTCACCAGGTCTCAGTCCTCCTTGTGGGGGGCCTGTACCCTACGTTCACTTGTTAATTTGTCTACTGTGATTTTTATAAATAAACTTAATTTCTCTTAAGCGTTTCGCATCTTGGTTAGGCTCATTGTACAACTTACCCGTTAGGTAATCGTGCCATTGTTTGTCGTTGGGATTCCACACGTAGCCGAGCCGCCATCTAATATTTTGGTTCGCGTACCACGACTTGAGTAACTCCACTACGATTCTGCGTTCTTCGTCGGTCTTAAAGACTAACAGCTTCCCGCCAAGCCAACCGCAATGGGTCGACGCGTAATAATACGTAGATTCGTAACTTGAGAAGTAGTAACATGCACCTGTTATCTTGATAAAGTTCGCAATGTATCCTGAAACAAATTACTACATTATTTCCTGTTCAGTGTGCGTAAAGAAGATGTCATTCGCTAGCTTGCGATTTAAACGCAATTGCCTTTCGCCGCACTAATGAGATGATGACACAAAAAGAAAAGTACGATATCTACGCTACAGAGCATAAGCTATTGGCAACTCGACTATTTCTTCTTCTTATGGTGCCATGCCCAGTCTAATGGGTGTCAGCTGTCAGCATAGCGTTTAGCTTTCTGGTCTTTGCCAATCTCTTGAGGGTGGCTGCGTCATAATAGGAAGTTTAGATTGTCCTACTAGTTAAAACCATTTTTTGACCTAATGGTTATTGGCCTATATCCAGCAGTGGACTAATATAGGCTGATTATGTGTGTGTGTGGATGTAAATTAGTATAACTAAAAGCGTCGTTAATATCAGAGTGAGCTCGACTATCTATTTTCTTGATATCTTTGAGAATCGTGAAGCGATTTTCCGAATTTGTTTTTAATCGATCAAGCAATTAGGTAACCCTGAGATAGTCCGGTTGTCACTAAGTCGGGATCTGATTATAAGACCTTGGAGAAATTGGTTGAAGTCGGGTTTCAAAGGCCATGGCAGGATAAGGGAACATCTTGTGCCTTAACCCATCATCAGAAAAAAAAGCCCTAAAACTGTTAACTTTGGTGATTATTATTTTCTAATGTCTTCTCTGGTACTGACCTGGCATAGGCGTTTTGCATTTGTGATCATACTCTGTAAAAATAACAACTTTTACTTAAATATGTAGTGGTGTATCAGAAAACCGAATTTGCATAAGACTGTAGATAAGTCAGCGTAAACAACTGGCGTATATACATATGTCGTCAGCCGCCCGTAAAATTCACCAGATCGTAGGCATATCGTGAAACGGCGTCATTTCATGATGTGTAGGTGTCACAAATTAATTTATAGGTCTCAATTTTGTTCATTAATACAAATGAAATGAGATTTTTTACGTGAGCAATAAAATATCTCCAAATGAGTAACTTGACGGAGCCTCGTTTCGCTTCTCGAGGCTTCTATTCGCAGTTTGCCCTTCCGGCATCTAAAGTCAGAAGGTACCTCTAACCTACCTAATCCGTACCTATTTTACTTTTTTCAAGATCATGGTGGCGTCCCATGATATGACTAGAAATATAAAGATCTGTCTAAACGTCTAGGTAAATCGTTAAACGTTGAGTTTTGAACGTTGTGACGAATGTGGCATAGCCAAATCATGAAATGGCGTCGTTCCGCGATATGCCTAGGAATATCATGATCTGGCGGATTTTACAATTGGCCACCGACATAAATACACGATGAATTTAAATTCATAATCAGGAATCTAAATTTCTAACTGTTTAATTAATCAATAATTGCGTGCATGAGAATCACAAAAATCAGGTGGATTTTTATTTATTTATCTAACTACGATTAGTGCGGATAAGTTAACTTTGCGCACGCTTCGTATGCGTAAATTTCTCGCACTTGTTATGAAAAAAGTCGTTCGATACACGTGTAAAAACTTCTTTTTAACCCGGGTGATTGTCGCCCTCGTTTCACTCGGGCTACAAAATTCACCATCGTCGAAAAAAAATTTTTTTGCACTCTTATGGAACATCTTTATCTGTTTTTCAATTTGAAAAATTGTTTTAGGATAATATTTTCTTCGGTTACCGCGAGGATTACACATACACATGAAATAAAACTATGAAAACGGATAAACTCGCGTAGGTATATTAACTAATTTTAACTTCATTCCGACGTTTCGAACACTTTACATCCGCAGACCACGAACCCTGTAAAGTGTTCGAAACGTCGGAATGGAGTTAAAATTAGTTAATATACGCGAATTTATCCGTTTTCATAGTTTTATTTCTTGTTTTAGGATGTTAGATCGATTTATTAAGACATTTAGACCAATAAATTAAATTCCTAGTTTGTATCAGAACAACTATTAAAACTGCGATTGTTGTGTTGCCTCTTTCTCGCACTTGCGAATTTTTATGTAAGTGTGAGAGGGAGGCAACAAGTCGATCGTGGTTCGCGGAAGGCCATTAGGGCGCGTAACCGAAATGCCAATCGCTAACGCTTAGAAGCGTATCGTATTTTTCCCTCTCTTTCTTATTAGTGCGACAAAGACAGTTAGCTGCCTTTCGTTTACGATTGATGACTAAGCGTTAGCAATTGGCAACTTGTCTAAGCGTCCAGGGCCTAAACTGAATCGCATTAGTAGATCGTAGTAGCTCTACAGAAGTAATCGGGCCTTGCCTGGTTTTGCTAAGGTTGTATCCAATGTGTGTCAACTCACACACATGTAAGTTTACATTAGGGTGAGCGAGAGGCACTACTAGTGAGGTCAAGGATTAGGAAAACATTGAATATGAAAATGGAATTGAAATGAACTTATTATGATTAATCATGTATCCTTCATGATAATTGGTAACAGCACTTGTCTGAACTCTAAAAAGTTTTCACATTGAATATAATTATTGTACTCTTATTCTAATATTCTCTTAATCTATTTACAATAGTTTGATTTCGTTGTAGGTAGGTACATCGAGATGGTCTTATAATTAATTTACATGTAACTAATAATAATAATATTTTCTTAATTTTCGAGTTGCATACTCCTTACAGTTTATATATACACAAAAACTCTTAATTCCAGGATTAGTAGGTAACTTATTCTGTCACTGAAGACAGAGATGCCATAAATATGCTAGACACGATTAGAAATATCTCCATACGTGTCTTACATACTACTTCGTCCCTGTCGTCAGCGACTGATTTAGGAAGGTAGAATCCAGGACTTCGTTGAGGGGGGCACTGCCCTATCATATGATCCCTTTCGGTCTTAACAATGTGTCCATAAGAGCAAAAGGAACAAACAATTATTAGCGGCTTGTTAAGTTAACGACAGGGACGACGTAGTATGTAAGACACGTATGGAGATATTTTTAATCGTTTTTTGCTTTTAGGAACACCCAATTAGTATGAAATTTAAAAAAACAAACCTTTATTTCAGCCACGTTTGTAACGACAATTAAACACTAAATTCCAATTAAAACTCAGTTTTTGTGTTCATTATATAAACTAAATACAAGTGACGTTTAAATGATGATGCCCAGAATCGCGCAAAGTGGAGGAAATGTAGCAGGAAAGCGGACCCTGGCAAAGGCCGGGATAACGCTAGAAGAAGAAGAACAAACGACGTTTAAATATAACAACGCAGATAAAGTTTAATTTCCAATATATCGTACTTGATTGTCGTTACGAATATGACTGCCATTCTGGTTTTTTAATCTCACGCTAATTTGGTTTAACACCAACATGCTCAGATGATCAATGTCAACTTTATGTTTCTTCTTTTTTTGTAGCTACGTAGGAACCGCAATAAAAATCGCCGAAATACTCTTGTCGCTGAAACAGTCTGTGTCTGAATTAATACTCAGTTAAATAATTTAAATTCAACCCCTTACCTGACACAGTGGGGTGGCCACTTACCTCGAATCTACTTCAATACATACGGTTACTGGTATCAGCAGAGTCGAACCATGACTTGACAAGTACGTTCTTATCTTTTCTGCTCGGAAAGTTTAGTTTTCGTGTGTTCCGGGTGGAAAATAATGTTTTCATCCCTAGTGGAAAATTATTATTTTTAATTGTCATGAAGGTCCACCTTACTAATCCTTCCGTCAAATTAAATTAATAAATCTTGGGACATCTTACACAAATCGACCTAGTCCCACAGTAAGCTCAATTAAGGCTTGTGATGTGGGTAACAGGCGACAACATATATAATAGATAGATATATAATACATGACCATGACCAAGGACCAAATATTTGTGATAAATAAATACACAAATAATGCCCTCGCCGGGATTCGAATTCGGAACCTCCAGCTTCGTAAGCAGGGTCACTACCAACTAGGCTACGGAGGCTGACAAAAATTATATGAGATATCGTTTTAAATATATTCAATCAATTCGAACCTTAGGACTCGGGAACCATGTCAAAGTGACGCTTTAAAGCTGATTCTTAGAAATCCCTTAGTAGTTGTCAGTTTGACATGGTCCTAGAGTGGCCTAGCCAATTTGTTACGTGTACTTACCTGGTAGGTACAAATGCGTAGCATTGTGTCTACGTTCATCCGAAGTCAGTGTAGGTAGAATTAATATATTTAAGCCAAAACAAGGCAAAGCGAGTTTTTATTGAAGTTGATAAGATTTGATTGAAATATAATTTTGATGTTCTGTAGCCCGTAAAATGTAATTGCATAAATAATTGAAGAGTACGGTCGAGTTGATTCATTTAATAATCCTGTAATAGTTATTATGTAAATAAAAATAACTTAGGTACTTTGCGTAATTATTTATTTTAACTTTTATAACTGGGGGAAATAAATGATGAAAACAAAGAGATGCCTTCAACTGGATTTGAACCCGGGATCTCCCCAGTAATTTGTGTAATTGGGGTTATAAAAAAAAAATATTTTTAATATTCACTGGTAATCCAAATCATTATAAAGAATATGTTTAAAAACCTGTGCTAGGAATAAGTATATAGGTACATAATTTCTGGGGTTTGAACTCAATTCACACTCAATTCCACTCATAAAAATGTATGTTATAGAATGTGTTCTAGAAAACTCCAGTAAAAGAAAGCGTCATATTCTAAAGTAAGTAATTCTGTGAAAATCGGTTCCGGGCCTAAAGACATCAACGATTATGTTCGAAATCGTAGGTATTCTATAAGCACACTATTCATGATTTTCTCATGTTTTTTGGACCCATGGATCAAAAGTTAGAGGGGGGGAACCTATTTAACAATACACACCCCACACTATCCCACACTATAGGATTACAGCAAAATAAAAATAAAATATCCCACTTTACTACTAGGGGAGGTACCCGAAAAACGTTTTATTTTTTCAATATCTTATTGTACCACTTTCTGGGCGTGATTAAAATGTACTAAATTGCAGATTTCTAGTTTTAACGGCCACTGAGCTATGCTGTGACAGACAGACGGCCAGACGGACAGACGGACAAGACGAAAAGGCTGTAAGGGTAATACGGAGGTACTACGGAACCCTAACAAAGCGAGGTAATAGTTAAGATGAACTTTCTATTACTCTACTTATGATCATTTCTTCTTTTATTACGTTTCCCAACATTATCTTAAACAAACTATAGGTACCACAGTAAAAAGGATATTGCAAGTTCTTAGGTTTCTATATTACCTCGTTAAGAATTCTGTCTACGGAAAATAGTTCTGAAGCGAATGTCGTGAGGCACTCACTTACTTTGTAAGCATATTACCTTTAGGTACCAACTTGTGTATCTTGATACTAGCATTGATTTAGTTTGACATGTGTAGGTATTTTCCACAGAGCACGGACCTCTTTAGTGTGTAACCTTAGAGATAGAGGCGGCCTTGGCTGTCATTTTCATAGAAATCGACCGTGTCAGGTAATTTTAACATGTTAATGTAAATAGTGCTGTGGTATGGCTCGATATTTTTATCGATAGATTAAAACCAACAGTTATTTGACTAAAAATGTTACTTGAAAAAAGCTATTCAAACATTCTCATTTTTAAAATCTCACTAAAATGATGTCGTTATGAATGACATAAAAACAGTAAAATTTATACATTTATTTGAATTTATATTTACAATAAGTACCTACTTACATTAAGTTGTTAGCTTTAAGGTTAAAGTTAAACAACAAGTGTTAAGGGTAAGGCTAGACAGCCTGTTGTTTAACCTCTGTCTAGTTATATATGTTACCTTTGCATTGGTTTGTTTGTTCAAGGTGTGCAAACTATGTCTACTTATACAGGGTGTTTTTTTTTTCGACCGTTCAAATTCTACGTAGTGAATGTGTAGGTCATACTGACCAACTTTTACTATGGGGACAAAGTCGAAATCGCGAAAAAAAAATCAGCTGTTTCATACATTTCGGCCGGCGTAATGCCGCCAATTTGTATGAAACAGCTGATTTTTTTTTTCGCGATTTCGACTTTGTCCCCATAGTAAAAGTTGGTGAGTATGACCTACACATTCACTACGTAGAATTTGAACGGTCGAAAAAAAAACACCCTGTATTACGTTATAAAACGCAAAAAGAAAATTGTAACTATAAATGGGAACTAAAATTAAACGATCAACTGTAAGGAGTTTAGATGGTTAGGTAATTTAGGTATTATATATGAGGACAGATTAACTAGATGTATAAATGTATAAAGATATTTTTAAATTCGTAAATTGTACCGTTTTACGTTTTCTTGAAAGATTATCAGATGGGTTACTTGGGACAAGAAACACCTGGAAATTACATACTTAAATTAATATGTATTTACAGATAACATCAGAAATCCTTTAAAAGGTACTTTACTTTTAAAACATAATAAAATTATTTAGCAAAGCTAACTTACCTTGTCAAACGCAGGATGGAGTTTTAAAGTTGGACAGGCATTGGATGACAATATAGATCTCGGATTTGTTTTTACAAAACAGTCATTTTGGAAGTGGTCCGAACAAATTGTGTCGTGTTTTTGCGGAAATCAGTTCAACTTTCCAGTCGCCGTTATCCAGCGTTCTTTGACACATGGTTCTATAAGAAATTTAAAAATTAAGTCAGAATTTCTTAAACTACATGTTTTTGTATAGTTGCTTCATTGTCTGCACTCTAGATAAATATTATATTATTGCTAAATATAAATAAGTAAATAAATGTTTGGGGAACAGTCTCATACAAATCAACCTAGCCCCGAACTAAGCAAAGCTTGTACTGTGGGTGCTAGGCGACGATATATATATGTACTTAAATAGAGAAATACACATAATTATACTTACTTATACATAGGAAACGTCCGTAAGTCGGGAACAAATTTTGAATTTCTACTAACACCGTTTAGTTGTAAGAGTTTACATAGACTATCGATAACAAATTCAGCGTCGTGTCTTTTCACTATGTCTCTCGCCCATACTAATTTTATATTGAATTTAATATAACTTTTTTTACTTACCTGTGATAGGAAACGTTTGAATTTTGTTTATTAACGTACGTAGACTGGTTCCTGCACCAGATTACAGAGAAATGTGGCATTCTTGGTATATTTTTATAGTTTATATACCCATGACGTCCCGAGAGGTACTGACAGCACATATGCGTAAAACGCATATGAGCGGCACGGGTTTTGTCTGTCACGCCGTCTCTCTATAGGCGCCCTAAGAGTTCCAATCTCCTTGGTATTTTCCAAGCCTCATTGAATAATGCTGATAGCGATGCCGCGGCGCTCCACCAAAAGGCAGAGCCGGCTATCGTTGGTGGTTTTAGACTAGTGGTTAGTCCGTCATAGCCCCCTGGTTTCCCCTGGACTAGCCGGCATGCATAAACGCTTTTCCCCAACGTTAAAAAAAGCCTCATTGAATGAGATATCGGAGCATTCCTATGTATTATGTCCATTGTATGTATTATGTATTGTTAATTTACCCTTATATTGACGATTTTTTTGTCCATTTTCATAAGTTTTGGTAAGTTTTGGGTTTTTTCTACTTTGAATTACGAGCTCTTTGAATCTGATCTTGCCATCTTATCACCTTTCTAATCGTTTTGACAGTTTGCCGTTCCGTTTGCCTTTTGACCTTTAAGCTGAACGACAAGAATGTAATTAGAAGTATATCCCCTAATCATAATAGGTACGAGAGATAGTTTCATTTATTTATAAAAGTTGGCTGTTCCAGAACAGTGACTGCGACTTTGTCTTGATGTATCTTTTGTGTTAGAAACTTTTTATCAGAATGTTTGATGCCAAAGATCAAGCAAACATAAGAGTTGTTATTCGCAATGTTATATCAGCATGTAAGCCGCCATGTTACGTTCTGATTAAAAAAGACTTAAACACAAATTGTTTTATTGGATTTCGAGTCGATGAATTCATTCCTACCTACTAGGTGCTTCTAAAACTACTTAGAACTACTACTTCTAAAACTTGAAGCTTATTCTGCTTCCCAAAACCTTACTGCTATGACACTTACTTTTTGGCGACCCTGTATACATACATACGTTGCAGTAAAGAGGTTGGCACCATAGCCAATTCCATAAGGAGGACTGATTGTGGATCTCTAGTATTTATAAATAGGTTTTATACTCATAAAGATATATTAACTGTTGGAACATTTGTTACAATTAATGCATAAACCACGTTTTATTGGAAAGAGCCCCCTCTTTCTTATCGCAAAAACACACGAAAGATCATATTTGGGAAGGGGGGGAAGACAGTGAATAAAATATAAGATTCCATCACATGACTTATTCTTACTTTCTCGAAACATGAAACTTCACTTCGTATTATAAATTAACGAGTCAATTCAAGATAATTAAGGATTATGAATTTTAGTGGATATGGTGTCTGTCGTGAATGAAGAAAACTTAGGTTCGATTCCTGCCCTGGATCACGAGGCTTTTTTCAAATATCTACTGTTTGGGTAAAAATAGACGAGAGATTGTATAGGGGGGAGGGGTAGGCCAAAACCTTACCAAATATCACCAGGGGGAGGGGAAAATTAAAAAGAAGCCGAAAAAACCTTGCGTGATTTGTACATATAGGTACGGGCCCATTATGAGTTATAACTTCATATTGCGAGATGAGTGATAGGTTGTTTGGAATTTCGAAATAGCCCAATATATTTTAATGATTTATACTCTTTATGTAGTACTCAATATGTTACCTAACTAATAACATCGTATTTTTAAACCAATCCATTAACAAAGAATATACAGAAGAACAAAAAATAATAATTCTTTTGTATGGAGAAAATGCTGGTATCCGATCCTTGGATTGAGGACCATAAGGGTGAAGACACATTTATCAGCATGCGTACGCATTTTGTCTAATAAATTGGCCGTTTAGTATAAAACGTGTAAGCATGCGTACGCGTGCGAAAAGTTGGACGCGGTCCCATACTAAACTGACATTTTCTATAGACAAAATTCGTACGCATGCTGATAAATTTATGTGTCTTCACCCTAACAGATCATCTAGTTCAGGTTATACTAGAGATGGGCACCCAGTTCATATGGATGTGTTGTGAATGACGAGAAGGAACTGGCATTGTGCCATGGTCGACAATACGAACAAACAACAATACAGTATTGTGTGCTTTGTTCTGACAACTCGCAGGTGCTTGGAGTTAGCTAGGTTCATCTATATTTTGCAACCGTAATGTAGTTTTTGGATGAGAAGATATGGTGTAATAAACTGGAAAGGAGTGTTTTAATTTAAGTACTTAATTAGCCTAAAAGTAATATTTTCGCTACAATTACTTTGTCAGCCTCCGTAGCCTAGTTGGTAGTGACCCTGCCTACAAAGCTGGAGGTTCCGGGTTCGAATCCTGGCGAGGGCATTATTTGTGTAATCATTTATTACAAATATTTGTTCCTTGGTCATGGCTGTCTATGTATTTAAGTATCTACATGTATCTATCTATTATATTGTTAACGCCTGGTAACATTGGCACCGGCGTTGACCAATCCAGACGACCGTCGGTAGCGAATCAGAGGGCTCCGTGAGCGCGACAACAGCGCCCAGGTTGCGGGCGCTCGACACCACAAAAAGCGGAGCACCGAGCCCAGAAATCTCTCTTTTTTTCTAACCACTGAAGCCGCCGCACGTGTCCTAGACATAAAAAGAACCTCTCGATTGTACCTTATCCATAATTAAAGTTGTAAACTATTACAAGTAGTTTTACTTTCATAGGCTGAAACATAACTGGCGACCGTGACAGGACACGTGCGGCAGGTCTATTATTTAAAATTGCAGAGCCTGACTTGCGTCGGCCATATTGGAGCGTCGTGCGCTTGGAGCCGACGACGTCGCAAGCCGAATCCAGCTACCGCCAGCCTTCGCCGCCAGCCCAGTAACGCGTGCCCGAAGAAGAGGACCGCTGAGGGACAGCTGCGGCGAAGACCAGGGAACCTTGGGACGGACGATCGTCGGCGTCTGGTAGCACGACGCGACCGCGTGGCGCGCGGCGAGACAAGGCGAGTGCCCTGATACCTAGAAAGTGCCCATCCGTACCCACTTTTAAATCTAAGTCAAGTCCTTTCTTTCTTTTTCTAACTTAACTTCTCAATTTCAATATTCTGACCTACAAACTTGACTACAATTTAACCTAAACATACCTATTTTGCAGTTCATTGATCTTTGACCATTACGTGACTAAACTCGACAAATTACTTTAACTTAAATAACCTTGAATCCCAACTAAATTGTCTTTAAACTGAGTGCCTACTGTGATTTATTGCATCTATTTGTGTTTTTACCTACAGGACAGTTTCTTATCAGCTTGTTTTTAGTGATCTTCAAATACCTAACCTCTCAGAGCACGTTGTGTGAGTTAACTTAAATACCGCTTCAGTGCCTATCTAGTTAGGCTTTCTTAATTAAATAAGGCAGTGCAGTGAAAACCTGTGCATTCCTTTAAAAATATAATAATAAATACCTAACGCGTTTATTTAAAACCTGACTGAAGCGGCTTGTTTGTGCCTATGTTATCGCCAGCTTGCCTACGCATTTACGTTTAATTCATTTGCACTTAAAAAACCCTTGTTTGCAAGCGCACGTGTGCCATTCTAAAATTAATTTAACTTATTTCCTTTTCTCTTTGCTGACATAAACAACTTCATTCAACTTCACGCCACCCTTGCCTGCGCTTTGGTTCTTGCACGCATATGCACCCTTTCTTTTGCACGATTTCAGTGACGAGGCTGCCCACGTGCGCGCCGCGTGCCACGCATACATACCACGTGCCCACGTGTGCTTCGCGTGCCACGTGCGACCACGTGGCTGCGCACCGGGCCACCTCGGCGTAGCTGTTGAAGGCATCAGGGGCGTGAGCTGTTTTGCCAATTTAACTTTTTGCTGACGTGGATACTTTTTAACTCTAAATAATATTTTTTCTCAAATTAATTCGTCTGTTTTGCCAGCTCAGTTAACAAACAAAATTCAACATGACTGAAGCTGCAAAAAAGGAAGCTCTCTTGGCCGAATTACGCATTAAGCGTGGATCCATAAAGGGTCAAGTTTCTAAATTTCGTGGTTATTTAAATACAATTAAGGATGATGAAGTGTTAACGGGAATTAAATTTAATGAGCTTACCTTAAGATTAAATAAAGTTATAGAGTTATCCACGCGCCTAGACGAGCTGCAAACTTCGATTGAGGTAGTTAATTCTGAAAGCCTTGAGAGTGAGCTCCTAGAAAGGGACGCTAATGAATCTCACATTAATTCTGCTATAGCTGTAGCTCAAAATATATTAGAACGCTCTCAAGCTCAGAAACCCTCACCTGAGCCGTCTGTAAGAACTTGTTCGGTTGTCATTCTGAGCACCTCGGCTTCAAGTTGCCTCAAATTAAAATAAATAAATTTGATGGATCTTATTATAAATGGATGGAATTTAAGGACCTTTATGAATCTTTGATTCATAACAATGACCACATTAATTCGATCCACAAGTTTCACTACCTAAGTTCATACCTTGAAGGCGAGGCTGCTCGTGTAATTGCAAATTTAGAAGTTTCAGCTGTCAACTATACTGAGGCCTGGAGACTGCTGTGTGACAGGTTCAGTAATAAAAGGCAATTAATTACTAATCATTTGAATGCATTATTTAATATGGAAAGTATACAGCGGGAGTCTGATAAGTCGCTTAGATTTTTAAGCGATAATTTCACTAAAAACCTCCGAGCGTTGAAAACATTAGGTCAACCTACGGAGCATTGGGATACAATGTTAATTCACATATTAGCTGCAAAATTAGACTCAAATACATATTCAAAATGGGAAGAGCACAGAAATACTCTTCAAGAGTGGCCTACACTTGAAGATTTCAAAGAATTTCTAAAAAATCGTGCAGACATATTAGAAAACCTGTACCGATCTAAAAAAGAAAAACAATCTAATCACAGGTTAGAGCCTGTGACTAATAAAAATTCATTTAAACATGATAAAAACATAAAAACCTTCATGATTTCAGAAAAACAAGGTGACAACAAAGGTCGGCCGTGCGTCGTGTGCCGTGGTGATCACAGAGTGTACGACTGCCCAGCCTTCAAAAAGATGTCGGTCGACGAGCGCTGGTCGCGGGCGTCCACTCTGAGACTCTGCCATGTCTGCCTCCGCCCGGACCACGAGACCCATCAGTGCAAGCTCAACGGTTGTCGTGTATGTAAGAGACGTCACAACACATACCTACACAACAACACACAAACCACTAACAATCTGTCTAGTGGGTCTAACACAGATCTAATAAGCCAACCCACCGACAGCGTTAGGGAGGAAGCTACTTCCTCCTCAACAATGGTAACTTCTGACAGTGCCGAGGTGCGAAACACCCTCACTGCTAATACTTCTCTCAAAAGTAGTGAAGCATTGCTCTCTACTGCTCTAATTGAAATTGTAAATCCTGTCAACAATAAGAGAGAGACAGTCAAATGTCTCTTGGATAACTGTTCACAGTCTAATTATCTTACTGAAGCGTTGAGGCAACGCCTGCAACTTGACCTTCAGCCTCTAACTGCCACAAATGTAACGGGAATAGGAAATACCTCTCTGACCTATAAACCTATGAGGTGCGCAGCTCATATAAAATCTAAACTGACCAATTTCAATGCTAACGCAGACTTTCTTGTCTTAAATAAAATAACTGATCAATTTCCTAAAAAATATGTTGATATTAGTTACCTTAACTTACCGGCATCGATGAAACTTGCAGATCCAACCTTTAACGTCCCATCTCAAATAGATATGCTATTAGGAGTTGAACTATTCTGGTCGATCGTTACTGGAAGGGCAAAAACATTGCAAGGTAGTAAGTGCACCTTTCTTATCCCTTCAAAGCTTGGGTGGCTTGTAGCCGGTCCGATAGAGGGCGCCACTGCCTATGTAAACTCATTAAACACAATTACTCATTGCTGCATGTCGGACCTGTCTGCCCAAATGATTAAGTTCTGGGAGACGCAGGAGATACCGCAAGAAGCGGACTTCAAAAATGGAGGTGATTTCGATTCTCATCCCATAGAAAAACATTTCACAGATACCACATATCGCCAATCTGATGGCAGGTTTGTAGTGCGTCTACCTTTAAAGGATACGCCAGACTGCCTAGGCAACACATTTAACATTGCTAAAAAACGCCTATTCAACTTAGAAAAACGTTTCAGTAAACAACCTGAACTTAAAAAAATGTATACTGATTTCATAAACGAATATGAAAGTTTAGGTCATCTGTCGGAATCTAAGCAATGTTACAGTGCTTATCACGTCCCTCATCACCCAGTGATGAAGGACAGTGAATCTACACGATTAAGGGCAGTCTTTCATGGCAGCTGCCCAACCTCCTCTGGTTATTCTATTAATGATATCCAGATGGTAGGACCTAACATACAAAACTCGTTATTTGACATATTGCTTAGATTCCGACAGTATAGATATGTGCTGTCGTCTGATATAGAAAAACAATATCGTCAAATCTTAATTAATGAAGTAGATAGACACTTGCAAGTCATTTTGTGGCGTGAAAACGAGCACCTACCTATTCGTTCTTTGACCTTAAATACTGTTACTTATGGCTTCGCCTCTTCCAGCTGGTTAGCGGCGCGTTGTTTGTGGCAGTTGGGGGCTGAGAGCAAGGATCCATTAGTTAAGACTATAATACAAAATGATTTTTATTGCGATGACTTACTGACAGGCGCAGATTCTGTAAAGGAACTGCTTCATATACAAGCCGAGGTATCAAAGGTCCTAACCGCCGGTTGCTTTAACCTACGTAAATACCGCTCGAATTCAAACGAGTTATTAAGTTCTGATTCTATTAATCAAAATGATCATTTGGCATTGAGCCAATCTTGTCAAACACTTGGATAGGGCTGGCTGCCCAGCCAAGATATTCTAAACTATGCAATTAAGCCTTACGAATCTGATGAAAAGGTTACAAAGAGATCAATATTATCAAAAACGTTCCAAGTCTTTGATCCCTTAGGCCTGTTAAGTCTGTGCACAGTTAAACCTAAAATATTACTGCAAACCTTATGGAAAGAAGGCAAAGATTGGGACGAACCGGTTTCACCAGAAATCCAGCGAATCTGGACGCGATTTATTAAAAACCTACATCATATAAAAATGCTTAGTATACCTAGATTTGTGTTGTGCGATGCACCCTCCACAATAGAATAACACTGCTTTTCTGATGCAGCAGAAACTGCGTATGCAGCCTGCATTTATGTTAAAACAATTTCAGGCTCGGGTGAACAACAAGTACACCTACTGTGTGCGAGAGACAGAATTGCTCCAATCAAGAGAACCAGCATACCACGACTTGAATTGTCAGGTTGCTTGTTAGCTGCGCGAACTTACGCAGCTGTAGTAAGAGCCTGGAGACGTCCTGTCTCTCGTGCAATATTCTGGACTGACTCTAGCTGCTGCCTGGCTTGGCTAAAAACTGACATTAGCAAATTAAAGACCTTTGTGGCCAACAGAGTGGCAGCTATAGCCAGTCTCACCCCAGGAGCTACCTGGAGACATGTACCTACCAAAGAAAACCCAAGTGACCTCGCAACCCGTGGCGTAGACCCACAACATGTCTCTGGAGCCGCTCTTTGGTGGCATGGCCCCGAGTTCCTACTAAAACCTGAAGCTGAGTGGCCAGACTTGAATTCTGTGCCTCCGGAGATCTTGCCTGAAATCAAGGTAACTTCTATGCTTACAACTTTAGAACCTGAGCCATCGATCATTGATTTTGATAGGTTTTCAAAATATAAAAGATTACAACACGCCATGGCTTATGTGCGCCGTTTCATTAATAACTGTAAACCTAGATTACCTAAACTAACGGGATCGCTGTCGGCGCAGGAACTCGCAGACTCGCTACATACTTTAGTCAAAATTGCTCAACAACAGTCGTTTAAGTCTGAAATAGAAACGATGCACAAAGGTCACAGGTTGAGCCCTAAATCACATATCACAACTGTCTCCGTTCCTTGACTCTCAAGGCATCTTGAGAGTCGGGGGGAGGCTGGAGGCTTCTGATCGTAGCTACGACCAGAAGCATCCCATGTTATTACGTGCTAAACACACTCTAACCAGACTCATTTTTACACATGAACACATACGTCTCTTACATGCAGGGCCACAGTTGTTATTATGTTCAGTTCGAGACATTATATGGCCGGTCGGAGGCAGACATCTCGCGAGAAGCACGGCCCGCAATTGTGTCACTTGTAGGCGTATTTCTGGTCAAACTTTGAAAAATATTATAAATATAACTTACCCGAACAACGCACAAACACTGATTTTCCATTCACGTCAACTGCGCTTGACCTGGCTGGTCCCTATTTCATAACCGATCGCCGCGGACGTGGATGTAAAATTACCAAATGTTATATGTGTCTATTTATATGTCTAAGATATAAATGTGTACATTTAGAAGCTGTGAGCGACCTGTCTAAAGATTCATTTATGCTTGCACTTCGCAGATTTATCGCCCGACGCGGTAAGCCCGCGGAGTTGTTCTGTGATAACGGTAGAAACTTTGTAGCTGCAGCTAAAGAGATTACTGACTTTTATAAACTATATCAAAATGATATATCTGATTTTGCAGCTGGTCAAGGTATTAAATTTAAATTTGCGCCAGCTTACGCTCCTAACTTTAACGGCTATGCTGAGGCCGGTATTAAAAGTGCTAAATTTCATCTAAAAAGAGTATTAGGTACTACTCATCTCACATTTGAAGAGCTGTCCTCCTTGTTTAGTCAAGTAGAGGCAATATTGAACAGTAGACCACTCTGTCCACTGTCCTCCTCCCCCAATGACTTAGACCCCCTTACTCCCGGGCACTTTCTGGTTTTTAGGGCGCTCGAGTCGCTGCCGTCGCCGCCACTTGAAGACCGGAACCCACAACGCCTGGACCGCTACCTCAAGCTGGAGCAGCTGCGTCAACACTTCTGGAAGCGGTGGTCGTCGGAGTTCGTGTCTCTACAACAGCAACGCTACAAGTGGCGCGAAAGACAACGCGATCTACGCCTGGGAGAGCTGGTGCTCATCAAAGAGGAAGGCTTACCACCGCTGCTGTGGCGCATGGGCAGGGTAGTCAAGCTATACCCCGGCAAGGATGGCGTGCCGCGTGTCGCGGACCTCAACACTGCCAGGGGGCTCGTCAAGCGAGCACTCAACAGAATATGCCCGTTACATATGCAAGAAAGGGATTCCTGAAAGATACTCTTTCAGCGCCCCGGAGTATGTTAACGCCTGGTAACATTGGCACCGGCGTTGACCAATCCAGACGACCGTCGGTAGCGAATCAGAGGGCTCCGTGAGCGCGACAACAGCGCCCAGGTTGCGGGCGCTCGACACCACAAAAAGCGGAGCACCGAGCCCAGAAATCTCTCTTTTTTTCTAACCACTGAAGCCGCCGCACGTGTCCTAGACATAAAAAGAACCTCTCGATTGTACCTTATCCATAATTAAAGTTGTAAACTATTACAAGTAGTTTTACTTTCATAGGCTGAAACATATATAATTATATCGTCATCGGTACCCCACATCACAAGCCTTAATTGAGTTTACCGTGGGACTAGGTCGATTTGTGTAAGATGTCCCAAGATATTTATTATTTATTTATTTTAATTTAAGTAGTTAATTAGCCTAATTAACTATAATTACAGTTTGAACTTAAGTAAATAACAGTGATTATAGATCACTTTACACAGGAAGGTTGTTTCTTGAATCTGTATTTTTTAAAATACTTGTTGGTATATCATGGGTACATTCGTATTCTGATATTCAAATAATATCCTAATATCCCCGATATTACTTTTTTTTATAGGTACTCCATTTAAAATACCATGGCCCGCTGCCACATAAAACTTTACAGTGACATAATATGGCCATGGTATTTGAAATGGAGTATACAAGAAGCGTCAAAGATTTTACTACGTGGGTGACTCAACTTGTGCAAACATGTATTTTTCTGGTGTTAATAAGCACTTTCTTTAAAAGGACACCTAAAAATTATGGACTATACGCATGTTTGCATAACTTAACACTTTCATTGCGGACGAGTGCTACGGGCTACGCTCGTAGCCGATCCCGTTATTTTTCCGCTTTGTAGCGAAAATGGACCTCCCACAGCGAACTCCCCTCGGGAGTTCCCCGCGCTCAAAGTGTTAAGTGGGTCAAAATTCTTTTCGTTTTCTTGTTTCATACCACTCTGTCACGCTTTTAGTTGCTGTTTCGACTCAGTATTTATAAAAAAAAACCGGTGCACTTGTATTTCTTTTTCACGCTAGATTTTAATCCATAGATCAAAAATTAGAAACAAAACATCATCTCATACAAAAATCACAACTGTGCACATAGGAGTATTTCAATCATAAAACCGTTTAAAAATATTTCATTGGTTTTTTGAGGATTTTAAGGAATAAAACAAAGAATTTGATTGTAATTATATATTTCAAACCGGCCAAGAGCATGTCGGGTCATGCTCAATGTAGGGTTCCGTAGTTAGTCAAAAACGGATGGGCCGATTATGTTCGAAATAGGTTTATTTTAAAGTATTCTATGAGCCCACGGTTCGTGATATTTTTTCATATTTTTGGACCCACGGATCAAAAGTTTGAGGGGGAGGGAGTCCAATTTTTTTATTCTGAAGCGGTTATCTCGGAAAATATTTATTTTATAAAACAACTTTCTTCTGGGTCCCTTATTGTTTTTGAAAGACCTATTTAACGATACCCCACACTATAGGATTTCAACAAAATAAAAAAATCATCCCCACTTTACGACAAATTATAAGAAAAAATTGTATGTGATTAATATGTATATCTGTGCCAAATTGCTAATTTCTAGTATTAACGGCCATTGCGCTATGCTACAGACATGGCGAAACTATATGGGTTCCTAGTTTACTACGGAACCCTACAAAATAATATTATGCGCAGTGCGGCCTCTTCTTGTGGGGGGGGAGGCCAGGAAATATATTTTTGTCTGAGTAGTCAAAGTTGTTCCTTAACATTTGTGCAGGGAATTGCATGGGGGTTTGATATGTTTGTAGGTATCGCCGGGAATCGAAATCTCCCGCAGCACGATTTTCGGCCTCGCAGGCGAGCGCGCGGCGGGGAACATTCCAGGCCTTGGGCCCTGTACGAACCTCGGCCTTCGCAGGTCATTTTTATGTTACACTTTTCCATCGCGTAGCCTGGGAGCGCTGGGTTCTCTCACGATAATGAGTAATTCGAATCAGTCTTTCTTCCAAAAAAGAAAAAAAATGTTCCTGTTTTCTTTCCCTTACATGCTTGCATTATGCTGAATAATGTTCGTTTACCAAATTCTTGAAACATTTCCAAAGAATCTGTAACAAAAACTAACAAAGTATGACATTCAAAAAAATTATGTTTATGACGCTGTAACTTTAACCTACTGAAAATCTAAATGGCGGACGTAAGCGGACAGTTTTTTTTATACAATCGATGTACATAGACCTTAACATTATTTCGATCTAAAAAAACTAAGTTGCCAAGTCCCGACACATAAACAAAAATACGACTGTCTTAAATTTTCATAGCAAAAATATGGAAATTTAACTACACAAATTAACCAGGTTTTAAATATATTATTTATAACCGATATTCAAAAACTATTGCAGAATAATAAAGTACATACCTTCTTCTCCCAGGTTCAAAAGCTTTTTTTTCAATCCGCGGCCATATAAAAATACCACGACAAAAAGTAAACTTTGCAAAGATGAAATCGCCGAGAACAAAATCGTACACTTGTAGCAATAACTAGGTTCCGACCGATTTTGCTCAGGGATTCGTGAGGGGTAAAAGATTTTAAGCCTTTTATCAGGTGGACCGGTTAATCAGGAATGTAAAAAACACGATAGGCGGTGAATTTGACTGATTTAGCTATTTCGACTTTTAAGCGGTTTTTTAATGCATATACTCCTATGTGCTGTGTCACGTTTTTTAGGGACACAAAATAAGACAACGAAAATAATTTTGACCCAAGTAGCATCCTGTTGCATTAAACCAGTGTGACACAGGTAGCCGTAACCAAGGCAAGACAACACAAAAAATTGTTGATTCAGCCACATACATTAGATGTGGTGTACAAAACTGGCTGCTTTGGATGTTACAAACTACCTATTTGACGCTAACAACTTTACCGCCACCTGGCGTGCGAAAATGTCAGTTTCCTCGTAGTATTCCCTGCCGTGTATCGCAGCTTTAATTCGCCGAGTCGGCCAATTTCCGCAGCTCGTTGCTCCGCTTCCGCCGCGGCGCTGTGACGGATCGGCGAGTGGCGCAAGTCATAAACTGGCAGCGATTTTTGTGCGCTCGAATTCTGTAAAAATTAAATCGTGAATAGTTGTATACTTGGGTGAATATCTGAGCGTTTCAACCGCCTAATTTTGGTGGCATCATTTTTGACGAAATTTCGATCCGTTACAATGTCATTTGAAGGAGGCACGGTACCTTATACAAATGACGAAATATAACGTTAAGACGTTTAGAAACTTCGACAAAAATGATGCCACCAAAAAGATTAGGCGGTTGAAACGGTCAGATTTTCACCCACTTTTCTAACTTTACTAAAAATTAACCATTGAATGCCCTAGGAGTTAATATTTTTTTCTTTTTAAGTGTTTTTTGTGAATTATTTAATTTTTACTCTAGTTTTGGGATATAAAATAGGATAGGTACCTAATTAAATATTTTTAATAATTAATTTAAATAAACTCATTGGATTGGAATCATTAATAACACCGTTTTTATATTTTTTTGCAGAAATTAAATATCTTTATTGTATTTCATCAAGTTTTATTAACAACGAAAAGAAAGCTAACAAAATATTTATAAAACTTATCTAGAAACTAAGCACATAATTTTTTTGCATGATTTGTTAGATTCATAATAATATCGTCCACTTTTTTAATTTAATTAATTATCTGTGTTTCCAGTTAGATGTTCTGTTCTTTTTCGTTACAATGTGCTACTTTGTCATTTGAAGGAGGCACGGTACCTTATACAAAACTTCGGCAAAACTTATGCCACCAAAATTAGGCGGTTGAAACGCTCAGATATTCACCCACATAAGAACACGTCATCCTCTGAGACGTAGCTGGTGAAGTAGAGGCGAAATTATGAATATCATCATCATCATCATCTCAGCTATGAGACGTCCACTGCTGAATTCTCTTTTTTGGACTTTCGCATACACCCGTGGGAAGTGACCTGCATCCAGCATCTCCTGGCGATCTTCATTTGGTACTCCATCTTGTCACACTGCGTTTGTCAAACAAATTATAAATACTTATATACTATATCAAAATTTATCGAGCTTTTCAGGCTTTCCTACAAATGAGGCAATTTATCAAATTTATTGCTATTAATTGAGACATAAGCATTGTCTCACAGTAGCATCCTGGAATGTCATCAAATCGATTTTTTAAACATTGACATGTCCGGATAATAGTTTGCAAATATCATTTGAAAAAATTAGCAAACGTTTATGACTTGGACAGCGTCAATTCGAAGCTAAAGTCCGGTGCGCAAGAAACGTTCGCCCGCCGTTAGGATCGGACACGCGGCTAACTACGCCGCTTCTTTCCGACGTTGGCAATTTGCTCTGAAAGCATCGCCAAAGTCGGGGTTTGAGCGGTCAAAGCGATATCGGAAACTGGTCGCCTTTTAGTATTAGAATGTTCTAAAAGTTCGCGGCCTAATTATAGTAATTGGAGAACACAATGTCGAAAAACTAAGTAGTTATGTTTGTGGAATCCATTTTCATGCTAGAAAAACAATAATGGGTTAGATGAAGCACCGATTATCATTACGAAAAAATTTTAACAGAGTTTAACTCATAAATAATGCATAAATAAGATGATTAGGAGACAATGCATTTAAACTGTTTTAGTCACGTTTAAAATCATCCATCAAAATGGAAATAGTAAGATGTTGTTTCGTTTCTATGGGGATGGGAAATCAATACAACTGAAATAACTAATTCTACCCAAACAGGGCACGGGCTGAAGCTAGTAGCAATCTAAACAAAAACCTACTTGAAACTCCAATTTGTCCGTCTCACAGACCATTGAAACGTTTCTGTTAATTTACCAGTGTCCCTACAAACATGTGAACCTTTTGATTCGAAATGTAAAAGCCATTTTCAAAGCACAGTTACAAAGGACCCAGCCGGAGGTCGCATTGTCCGGGAGGAATCTGAAGTGTATTCATACTACACGACGCTTTTACGAACACTGATGGAATGTAGGGTGTTCAAACTTTTAGAATGCGGGGGACGCTTATTGTTATGAGTAATGCGTAGTGAAATTTTGTTGGCGGGAATTTTATTAAAATTGTGTGCAAACGTTGCGTAGGTGTGGAGGAGTGTAGTTTGAATTACGTAGAATCTTGAACAAAGTTTGGTGTTTCATCTGAAAATTTACTTTTAAAAATGCATTAGAAAATGCTAACGTGCAAAACACGATTGCTAGGTACAAAAATTAAGCCAAACATAACGTGTATTTAACTAATATATCAAAAGCTTTGCATTTATCACTTAATATAGGGTGGGCCAGTGATAAATTCACTTCTGTCTCGACCTCCTTTGTTAAAATGCATTTATCATTGGCCCACCCTATATAACTAGCATTTTTCAAGGTTTTGTTGTTATTTAAAATGAACTAAAATAGTTAGGTACACAAACTTCACAATTGTCTAAGTAAATAGGTACATATTTTTTACTTAAAATTGATTTGTAACGCTTACCTACCGGTTTCGATAGTATTTTTTAGACCGGGAATAATGAACTAATAACATCAATATTGCATTGCGATAATGAAATCAGTACCTACAATGATTCTGACAAAATATCCAACCATATTGCTCTATTGTTAAAAAGAATCTGAAGAGTATCGTTTAATTTAACCGACGGGGCGTTAAAACGGCGAAAGCCAACTAAAAGCGGCCAACTCATGGAGTAAACAACCTCTCAAAAAAGACAATCCAAGTTTGGCTGCGAAAGTTTTTTAATATTCTCACCGCTCAATGTAATCCCGACCCTCAGAATTTCTATTCTCAGGGCTTCCCGAATGTAATTTTGCATGAAAGAAATCACAAAGTTTCGTGCAAGTTGGTGAATATCTTTCAATATCTGTATTGCTATTGAGTTTTGCTGGTTTCCTCTATTAGGGTGAATCGGAACTAAATTAGATGCTTTCGGTGGAAATTGTATTTTATTTATACGTTTTATCTACTATTTACAGTAACGAAAGCTAAAAATAGTAATAGTCTAATTCAGGTTTTATAATTTTAACTACAGGACTAAAATTTCCTTCAATTAAAATACCTTTTTTGCAGATTTTATTGACTGCTTTGAAACCTAATTAATAATAATGCAACCACAAAATACTGGATGATTTCAGATATACTCAGACACTAAAATTTGCGAAAAACCTTACAATATTTCCCTGTTACAATATGTAATTTTTCTACACGCTTCTCTTATCTTCATGATTTTTTAACATTTCGTTATTTTTCTGTGTGGTTTTTCTAACTTCTAGGTTCGTGGAGCGCCTATGTACGCTGGCGTCCAGGTCCCTGAATGCAAATTATTATTTATATTACAAATAAAAATAAGAAAACAGAAAGTAAAGGCACTTCTAAAACATTACAGTACTTACTAAACGCTGAAGAACCCTGCGTTCAGCAGACGATCGATAAAGTCGAATTGCAATTCAAAGTCGTTAACTTGGCACTTTAAACCGATTCCCCAGAACGTATGCAAGTTGCATGAGTATTAGCATTCAGAGCTAGCGTGCAAAACGGGGATCCTATTCGCGAATTTGCAAGCTTAAGAGAATAAAAACGTTAGGTCTTAGTAAATGTAAAGGTCTACACCGTTGCTCATACAGACGAAACGTTCGCCAGATAATTTGACATTTTGCCAGATAATTACTGAAATAATTGCATCGCATTATTTGCAACATGATAGTAGAAAACACAGATTCACAGATTCACATCTGTTACACAGATTCACATTTTGGACAGCTAAAACTGTGTATAATTTAAAGCATCCCGAAGACTTCGCGTGGCCTATCTCTCTTATTGGTGGAGATCCAAGAGATGTTTTTTATTTTATTTTAGGTTATGTTCTTATTATAAACGATTAATGTTTTCCCGAATTTCAAACAGATATTATAGAAAAATTGTATAATAAAGACGCATTCAATTACCATTAACACTACGCCTACAGTAAATGTTAATTTGTGATACATAGTTTTGTTTAAATACTTAATACAACTCGTGTAGGCTTAAAATTTAAAAATATATCCACCATCCTATCACATCATGTATATGTATACCTAGTTTTAATAAAATGACACCTATACAGTTTGTTTATTATGTTATGATACTTATGATATTAAGAGTACACATTGACAATGCAAGGATGACATTATTGGCATTAACTAATCGCACTGGCATTATTTTTAAATACGTTTCAGAATTTGCCCTTCTACGCAGTTTCCCATGAAAATAAACGCCAGGATTTCAGCGGCTCTGCCGAGATCATATCTCACAGACTTAGCCAAATCGCTGAGCGCCAAAGCTAGATCTATTTCGAATTGGTTGTTCGGATTCGCAGGACAAACCAATCCCAATTCTTCTAATTAATTTCTTCTTCTTTTACCGGTACACTCTTTGAGGATAGTTTTGTATCAATTGTCTTATTTAGATGGAGGTAGATCTATCAAATTTGTTCCATCACCCATACTCCACGAAATATGAATACCATTCGTCAGTAGAAAGCAAAGAAAATGTACCCAAATATAACTGACTTTTCATAACATTTGATGACTTACACATTTGCAAATATATTTTTACGTTAATACTGCGGTGCTAACCTAACTAAATGGGAGATGCGTCTTTTTTACTTAGCAACGCAGAATACTAATAAATATCAATAATTTTAAATATATGAACTCAAGGTTTAAGGTTTTCAGTTAGTGATGAAACCAAGATTGTGTTCTAAAAGTGCGTGATTATGAAATTTTTTAGGTTCCTTTATTTTTTTTTGTTTTCTACTCACGAATGGTATAAAGTGTTTGCAATGTCAGGATGCAGTTAAATGAATTAATTTTGGCGATATAATCTGTTTAAATAGTTTATTTCGCCCATCAAACGGTTAAATAATTGTTTTTTTTGCGTGGTTGCAAGATGCAACTTTGTGCCTGCCTTTACTTTTGCCTCACCTCTAAAGGCCTGGCCACGACATTGGTATAAGGCGACTAGCGGGGCGGAAAACCATAGGTACGATAGAGGGAGTTCCGATATCGGCCTCTTGCTCCAATTCCAATTCGCTAGCCGTCGCTCGCCTTAGACCAATGTCGTGGCCAGTTTCATATTAGTGCGACAAAGACAGTTAGCTGCTTTTCGTTTACGATTGACGATTTAAGTGTTAGCGATTGGCAACTTGTGTAAGCACCCAGGTCATAAAACGTTTCCAAGCGTCTTATGGAGACGTCGGGCGATCAATGTTATGCAGGTCTAGCCAAGATGCCATTCAGCAATCGTATACGATAAGCGACAAGTCACGTGACCATAATAATGTAGAGAAATGGTCACGTAACTTTTCGTTTGAATCTGTCATTCTCATGCATTTATTACTTTTCGCTTATTGTTTACGATAGCAGAATGACATGTTGGCTAAGCCTGCTGGATGCTCAACCAAGTTGCCAATCGCTAACGCTTAGTAGCGTATCGTAGTTTTCCCTCTCTATCAATCTTTCATATTAGTGCGACAAAGACAGTTAGCTGCCTTCCGTTTACGATTGACGATTAAGCGTTAGCGATTGGCAACTTATCTAAGCACCCAGGGCTGGCGAATATTTCACGCCAAGATTTAAAATAGCCGTCCAGCGCGCCAATGCAACCAGTCTGGACACTACCTAGCAGGATCTGGTATATTATTTTATCGCGCCATTGTACTCAATTTAGTGTGTTTAATAATAAATAAAAAATATTGAAAACAAATGTCGCAAACATTTTCGTATCGCAACTGTTACTTAATGGAAGCTTCAGCGAATTCTCCTATATTCCTCGCAATATTTAAAAGCCCGAACATTTCAATATGCCTGCCAAAACCATTTTTACTCATGGTACCGGAAACATACGTTTCTAATTCACTGGAGGCTCGTTTATGAGGCATTGTGCCGGGATTATTCCCCCTCAAAATGTCTTGTAAATGCCTTGCCTCGTGTCGTTCGAGTCAGGCTCTCGTAATGAGTGGAATTAAGACTTTTTGTGCCAAATAACGAGTAACCGAAGGGCGGTGAGTGTCTGTTAGTGTGACAGTTGGGGTGTTACGAAGATGGTACTTGTAAGTGGAAAGGGAGTTGTTAAGCTTGTATAATTGTAGGTACATAGATGTAAAATACAACGACTGGCTCACCTGGGTGCTTAGACAAGCCAATCGCTAACGCTTAATCGTCAATCGTAAACGTAAGGCAGCTTACTGTCTTTGTCGCACTAATATGAAAGAGTGATAGAGAGGGAAAACTAGGATACGCTACTAAGCGTTAGCGATTGGCAACTTGGCTAAGCATCCTGGCCACACTTATTCATAAATGGTTCCTTAGGAACTTAGGAAGGCAATAAGTATTGTTTGTTCCTTTCGTTTTTATCAATATGTATGTGTAATATGGCGCACCGTGCGGTTTCAGAGGAACTTCCTCCCGCGGACGGTCCGTCTGTGGAATGAGCTCCCTGCCGAGGTTTTCCCGTTGGACTACAGTATGGGGTTCTTCAAAAGAGGAGTGTACAAGTTCTTATTGGGTCGGCAACGCGCATGTGACACCCCTGGGGTTGCAAGCGCCCATAGGCTACGGTGACTGCTTTCCATCAGGCGGGCCGTATGCTTGTTTGCCACCGACGTGGCACGACAAACAATACTTTTCAGCTTGCTAATTTGGGAGACGTTTATATGAATGAAGGGATTAGACAAAGAGACTAAAATTTCTTTGTTGAATTACGTATCAACCTACTCAGTGTAGGTTTTCGTTTCAGGTGATTTAAGTCATGTGGCCACTCTCAAATCAGAAAATTATAATTTTAACAGAGTATAGATTTTGATAATAAAAACATGGAATTTACTAGATAAAATAATATAAATCAGAAATGCACAGAGCTAACATTTCTTTACAATTTCTACTGAATATTGTTGACTAGGAATTTACAACCTTGTCCGATACCTTTATATGACTAAGTTCGGAACGTTACTTAACTTTACAACGAAATGGTGCCAGGTCGTGTATAAAATAAACCCAACAAGCCCCAAGGTCGCCGTAAAACCAAACTGCGGTGACCAACATCAATAAACCTTTCAAGTAAATGTTTACGCGCGGCTGCGCTCGAGTCGAACTTTCGCTTCTTTAAATAAAACCCGCCCCTGAAAGATGAGGGTGCGTCTGGTGTACACTGAAGAGTGGTACATGACATTTCAGTATTAGTTAATTGTCTTTTTTAGGGTTTCGTAGTAAACAAGGAATCCTAATAGTTTGGACATGTCCGTCGCCTTAGCTCATTGGCCGTAAGTACTAGAAATTTACAATATGGTACATGTATACCTACATATTAATCACGCCGACAAAGTTTACAATAAAATGTAAAAAAATAATAATTTAGGCTCGCTCGTACACGTAAATTAGGGATCGTTTATTTTTAATTTGCTGTAATCCTATAGTATGGGTATTGTTAAATAGTTGTTTTAAAAAGAATAATGGTCCGAAAAGAAAGTTTCTTTCGCTAGTCAATATTTTAGGAGATAACTAGTTGTAAAAAATGTGCCCGTCCCCAACAAACGTTTGATCCGTATCATCAATATTTTGAACACAATCGGCCCGGCTGTTTTTGAAAAACTACGAAACCCTACACTGAGCATGTTCCGACATGCTCTTCATGTTGTTGTTAATATACCTATTCAACGATACCCCACACTATTAACCTCCTAAGATCCAGTGACATTCACTTAGTTTTCGAATTTAGATTTTTCTCTTCATTAACAAAAGTTCAAAATAAAGGACTATGCGTCAAAATGGACCGAAAACCAACAGAGATGGGAATAGTGTCATTAAAAAGGCCTGCTTATGTACTTTATTTCATTCTATAGGTGCAAAGTTGAATTCCATTGGATAATTTTATATGAGTTAGGCGTTCTGCGGGTACTCTCTAAGTAGGTATATCTCCGTTTTGCAATGGAATTGAACTTAGTGCCCATAGAATGAAATGAAATAATGTAAATACCTATCTATTTAATGACATCACTTTCAGCTCTGTTGGTTTTTGGTCCACTCTCCATACAAATCTGCCCATGGTCCTTTTGGAAGGACTTAGGAGGATAACATCACAGAATAATAAAAAAAATCATCAGGCGAAACTAGACACTAGATAGACATGGCAAAACTATAAGAGTTCCTAGTTTACTACGGAAACCTAAAAACGGATTAAAGAATATTGGTAAAATATCACATACCCGCTTCCACGTCTCGTAAAAAGCACAAGGCCCTAGCCTCTATAAAGAGCAGTCAAACTTTGTCTGTCACCCGTTGTTGGGGCTACAAAACCACCCCCGGTGGTCCGCCTCATTTTTATGATGAAAAATGACCGGTTGTCCGTATGATTGTACAATGGCGAAAACATTTGTTCATTAACCGCCTGAGTTCACTTTACTGCCTCAAGGTACCGGTTGTTTGTAGACTTGGTTTGTGAGCTTGGCTGAATGATACAATGACTTTATACTTAATTTGAATTTGGTTTTCATGGTGAATTTTGGTCTCAAGAGTCAAGAGTTTCAGGAGTATTTTTTGATAGCAAACAATACGTTCGAAGATGGTCGAGCATATATTTTGAAAATATACACAAAATAAATTGAACTCGTTTTAACGTGAGTTATTTATGACATCATAGGGCCAGAATTATATAGGATGGGCGTTTGTGGATTTAATGAAACAAGCCATGATAAAAGCACCCTTCACCCTTTTTGGTATTATTTGAAAGATTTTAAACATTTGACTCAAAACGTAATTAAAGAGTACCTAAGTACCGAAAGAGAGCTGAGTACTGAGAGTAAGAGTGCTGAGTGGCAACCTTTTTGGTGTGTTTATAATTTCATCAATTTATTTGTAAGTGTACCTATTTAATCGCCAAATAAATAATATTCTATTCTGTTCTAAACACCGCCAAACACATCAGATAATGTTGGTATCTTGAAGTTTTGTGAGCGATAGGTAACTTTCATTTATGTACGAAGTTTTTACATAACAGTTAATATTACGCTTCCCATTATACCCAAGTTTTGCGTGCCCCAGTTTTTCTATTTCACAATGTTATTACTGTAAGTGTAAGCAGCTATGTGTAGAAAACAAACACCAAGAAATCTTAATTTTTAGAATAATTACCCACGTTGAATTGTTACAGAATCTTGTACTTAAATTTTACTATGTCGAAAGCATAAAACGGAATCTCTTAGATATAAAGCGATATTTGATTTAGGTACTATTAAATTCAAGGGTAGCCTACAGAAAAACGCTGTGAATATAAAATAAAAACACCTATTTACTCATCGTCATCATCTCAGCCATAAGACGTCCACTGATGAACTTAGGCCTCCCCTCTGGACCTCCACATGTACCGATTAGCTGCGACCTGAATCCAGCTGGTACCGGCGACCTTCATAAACTATTTACTACGAATACTATACTTAAATATACAGATTCTGAGTGATTTGTCTTAGGACTACAACCGGATTACATCAGAAATACCTATTAATATTTACATTATCATGTTTATGATCAACACAGGTTAATATTTTGAATAAACATATATATTTAGATGTAAATACTTAAATAAATAGTTTTAAGTTCTAATAATTTGTTGGCACGACTAATTAATTTGATTTGCACCCACCCTTAATTTGAAATATATCTTTAGAAAAGGAGAAAACGTCTAATATCAAACGGAATCATCTATACACCTTTACAAAGATAGAGGTTTTCTAGGTGCAATCTCAGTACATCTTAATTATCCAGAAGCGTCTAAGGAACAAATAAAATATCGTTAAATTCCTTCCTTTGAACTCGTTCCGGTGAACCTTTGTAGCTTTAATACGATTCCAATCTTACGCACTCAGAGTAAGGTAGAAATTTAAGTGTTGCCAGTTAATAAGTCGCCAAGAACCAGGGTTGTAGCTGGGGTTTTCAAATATTCGAATTATTAAAATTTTCGAATAATCGGTATATTATTTTGGATTATTCAAACATTCGAATATATTCGAATAATTCAAATAAGAATGGGAAAGTGAAATTTAAAAGTAAAGTCACTTTAATTTTTCATGATTATTTATGCCGTATTATCCAATACGATATTCATTATTTAGAGAAGCCTGGTTCTAAATATAATAATTATACCTGTATTTCCCGAGAATATATTAAAGGATTCCAATAATATTCTGATAGCAAAATCATTTAAGTAATTTCAATTAAACAAAACGTGTGTTGAAACAATAAATAGTTACTATTAAATGTATACATTTTGAATGAATAAATAATAGGTATTGGAATACCTGTCTCAAAATTCGAATGTTCAAATTGATAAAATATTCGAAGTATTCGAATATTTGAAATGAAAACCCTAGCTAATAACGCTGCATTTCCGAGCAATGATTAGGTATACATGATGAATGGTCCATAATGTACCTATACCTAAATTATAATTTCTGAATGAATAAATGGTATTCGAATACCTATGTCAACAAATTCGAATATTAAATAGACAAAATATTCGAAATGTAACACAATAAAATCCTCAGAACGGCAACTCGGCTGTCAATTAGCTGCGACACCCACTTGGCAACATTGTGATGGAAATTATATGAGACTCACTAATTAGGTTCACTGGAACAATACTGTTCTGCGACAATACCTTGGGACTTATTCTTGCTGCTGACGTTACTTGATATTGGGACTGAATTTGTTGCTTGAACTTGCTCTTTAGTCAACCATCTTCTGATCGCAACACTTGTGATGATAATAATGATAATATAGGTGTCGGAGTCGCGCTTCAGTTGGTGCAGGCAGACCTGTACGACACGTCGAGTCTTCGAACGCCAGAATTGTTTTATTTGCAATGTTTACAATTAATTTGTTAAGAGTTACTAAATCTAGAAAACGATAAGCAATGTATTGCTTGGAGTGGTCTTTGCTTTGGTCCATGCGTCAGGTAGATAATAAAACCCGGTTGAGATCTACCCGCCTGTGAAGCAGGTAGTTTATGACCTGACAGTATAAAAGGTCACTAGCGCTGTTTTCATGATGCATTCGCACGTTAGACTTAGAAAGAAGTAATTATTGCTTTAGACATTGGAAAGTCAATTCATTCTGATTCCCGCGTTAGACTTCGAAAGATTGATTCTTGCCTAGACTTGGAATAGATTCTAATTATGATCATTCCTTCCCTTAAGTCTTGAGACCGCGAATAGATTTGATTAAGTGTACTCCAGAGTAAGAGGAGTTTGATTAGATTCAATAATTCGTTAGATTCAGATTCAGATCGTTATTTCCTAGCATCCTGACGAAAGTCGTTTTTTCTTGTGTTTTGAAATTGGTGAAGCATGGACTCAAACTTAGAACTCTCCAGTCGTTTTCCATTAGTTGTTGTTGTTGTTGTTTAAAGTGTTTTGATTAATCGTGTTTTAAGTGTGTACCTATTGTAATGATCTAAAATTGTAATTACCAATGATTTGAAAAGATTAAAACATACAACCCGCTGAGTTTCTTCCTGGTTCTTCTCTTGTTGTGGTTTAACTCTTGCGAACCAGAGTAGTAATAAAAAGATCTTAATTCATGTTGTGTTTTCATTATGAGTCCATGCCTACATGCATAAGTGCGTAGATAGCTAAACCATCTCCCTATAGCTCGGCCGGACCTGATATAAAGGGCCCTACGCCGAAATAGGTAATATTTTTGAAAAAGTTTTGATCGATGGTATGTCACGAATATGATCAAAAATTAAGTATTTCCAAGAAATCAAACTTTTTGATACTTATACATAGGTCACTCGCAAAGTCTCTACTTAATAAGCCTACGCCTATCACCTAAAATGTTTTATGTAACACTGATATAATAGGGGTTGTTAAAACCGGGGTCAAGTAAACTTTTTTGTAAAAAAAAAAAATTATGCAGTCGTATTTATACAAAAAAATATTTTTAAAATAAGAACGTCGTTTTATTATTGTGCTAGTCCTTTTACTGTATTGGTAGTTTAATTTACTAGTGAAGTTCATTCATGTTGTGTTGTGTTGCGTGTGTTTGTTGATCACGTTGCGTGTACAATACATTCATGTCTCTTTTGATACTTTGTTTATGCGATTCCGTTTTCCCGTTCCTAATCTTCCAAACTTCGGTAACAAACATCGTAACCCCATCAAAGCATCGCATGATTAAATAGCATTACTGACATTCCAGCGGACTTTAAATTTGACTGATTTAATCACCAGGAGGGGCGACATTCATCCAAAGATAATTACATTTGCCTACGCATTTAAGCATGCTCAGGGAAAACGCGAACGTCTGCTCTAATTTTGAAGCCAAGTGAGCTATGTAAATAGAAGTTTTAAATTGGATTTAGTCATCGGGGACGTGGATCGGAAATTTTGTTGATTTTTATGGCGTTTTAAAAATGTCGGAAGTTTGTTACAAGTTAGATGGGGAGGGTGACATGCGTAGCGTACAAAGTATCTCTCTTTTATCTTTTGGTGGGGTGTCTGTTCAGGTGTATTTCAAAAAAATGTCTTCATTACTTACAATAATATTAAGTACTTAGTTAACTGTATGGCATCACTTATTTTTAGAGTTTGTGAAGCGTCTAAGGAATATTTTGACTTTTCAGTCACTATCAGGGTGCTTAGCCAAGTTGCCAATCGCTAGCGCCTGCTAGCGCAACGTAGTTTTCCCTCTTTGTCGCACTAATATGAAGGAGTGACAGAGAGGGAAAACGCCGATGCGCTAGCAAGCGCTAGCGATTGGCAACTTGGCTAAGCATCCAGGTATAAACAAGTGGTCAGGGTCACGGAGCTCAATAATAACTGAATATGCACTGTAACGACATGACTATACACCGTGTTCTTATTGCTTTCCGTTAAATTTAAGGACAGCTTATTAGGTCAAAAATAATCAAGCCTGTTCAGATATTTGTGAGCACCCTGGTCACTCCGATATCTGATGGCAATTATACATCCAACCAATTGGCATCCTTGGTCACTTTAGAACCATGCCAAATTGACTTTAAAACTAAGGTAGATTGTAAAAAAATATCTTAATTACTACCTACTCGCTTTATTGAGGTTTTAGAGTTATTTAAGGATTAAGGTTTCAAGTCATTTTGTGTAGCTTAAATACCTGATAACGCTGTATTTCAGAGTTTATTACTTAAATAGCCTATATTGTCCTTTGTAACGTCTCATTAAGTATGCAATTTAATTTAAAAAACTATTAAAAGCAGGGCGGCAGTTAAGCCCTTAATTTGCCCTAAGCTGTGCTCGAGAGGTACCTATTAAGAAGATAAATAAACATTTTAAAAGGACTTACATGTGCCATTTTGGGATAAAGGTGATTCTTTTAGTGCCCTGAAGCTTAGCGAGTCGTTTATATGATATCTACAGAGTAAGTAATTGGGCAGTATAGTGACCAGTGAGAGACGTGAGGTCCAGTAGCTCTGTATGCTTAGCACATGATTGGCGCGACAGTATCTCGCCGCGAGATAGTCTATCCGTCCCTCTTTTGTTAATATAGCTAGTGAAAGACGGGACACCCTCTTACTTTGTAACAGCTTTTACGTTGATAAAATATACCAAGTTTCGTAATTTTATCTCAACTCCAAAGCGGTGCTCAATGCCTTTGAAAAATATAATATTTTATGAATCCCAAAATAAATCAATATTTTATATTTATGATTTTTATGTCAGTAATTTCTTTAATACTTCTCAAAACAGGATTTAACCCTCTAATGCATAAGACAGGCAAAAATGCATTTCAAATTTGAACCCTAACAGCAGTCAATAGAGTCCAAAACCAATGAAACCATATTTGGCTTCGTATGCATTAGAGGGTTAAAAGTCCTGAAGGTAAAAAACACATTTTATTTTTATTTTTAATAAATTATTGATTCGGTTGACTTTTTGGCGAAGATTCAAATAAGCTTAAAAAATAGAAACAAAAATTTAACTTCTACTTCGTTACTAAAAATCCTATGTTTAAACAGTCTAGAAGCAATAACTAAAATAAAAAGTTAAGAAACAGTAATTTAATTTTTTCACATTCCATACAATATAAAAAACATCAAAGGCGTTGAGCACCACTTTATAGTTTAAATAAAATTATGAAACTTGGTATAATTTATCAACTTAACAGATGTAACAAAATAAGGGGGTGCCCCATGGGAAAATAAAGTAAATGATTTTTTGGACCACCCTACTGCTGCTGTACTGTGAAACGTTACTGGCCAACTCATTCTACGGCTACAGTTGCTAAGAGTTGCCGCCTCGTTATTGACGCGGACTTACTTTCTCTTCGTGCCGCTCGTACCTACTCGCGTATTGGTGCGAGCGAGCAGGATAGAAAGTAATTCCGCGTTAATAATACGGTGGCAGCTCATGGCAAGCACACAACACAAATGTGCGTTTCCGTCAAGGTGCGTTTAAACCAAAAGAGCATTCGCTGTTCTAGCGCCGTACTACAAAATCAACCAATCACGTTTTGTGTACCGATCGAATTTCGTAGAGTGGGAGGTTAGAACAGCGAATGCTCTTTTAGTTTGAACGCACCTTCAGAATTTAGTTACCTGGAGATCTTTATTGTCGTTTTATGTGACTTTGTGTAAAATTCAGCTAATGCTGTCTAGGAGAACTATGTGATCAGAGAAAAAAATATCCTGCTTATCTATAGCCGTTCTTGGGACTGTCAATATTTTTCACTAAAAAAAATTACAAAATTTATATTCGTAGGTTAGTAGCGTAAGCGTAATCTAGACATGGTGACAGAGACCAGAGACATAATTACTTTAGCATACTGGAAAAAGGTATAATTTGAATTTTGTAACTGAAAGAATGGGTGCTCCAAATTTTGCCAAATTTTTAAACTTTTACACTAACGCATAATGAAGACGCAGGCTTTATGTAGTTTTATCTGTTGGTACTAGGTGACGAGAACCAAGGTCCAAAACTCCCTGTTTCCTTGACGGATATATTTTTCCCTTGAAGATAGGTTATATATAGGGATAGATAGGATACACTGGTTACAAATATTATGTAAGTATAAGAACTTATGCTCATAACTTCTATCTATCTACACATATACACATTTTCAACTGATGAGTATTTCAATAGAATAATATGACTGTGTATTTTTATTTGCCATTGACAGAAGGCGGGCGGTGAGCAAACATGAAAGTAAAAACACAACGGGATCAAATTTAACGATAAATGAAATTGAAGCAGCAAGGTCCTTTTTATTTCGCGCAAGTGTTGAAAGTCAATAAATTTTGCTATTTCAAGTCCCCCGTATAGGAAGCGTTCCAAAACAAACTCGCTGCCGCGGATATCAACGTTTTTCCACAAGATTAATCCCATCGCCGAGGGAGCCTGTGGTGTAGGGTGAATAACACGCAGAAGCAACTATCAGTGAAAACTTAGCTTGACTTATCAAGCTTGTAACTTAGCTTGATTGTGTATAACAACGTCGCCTTAGACCACGGCATTGGTCTAAGGCGACCAGCGGCGAGCGAATCCATGAGTTGGAGCGGGATACCGATATAGTTACTCCCTCTCGCACGTATGGTTTTCCGCTAAGACGGTCGCCTTAGTTAGACCAATGTCGTAGCCGCGGCATAAGACTCGTCACCAAAATTAGGCAGTGATGAACTTTTTCTTGATAATTTTGTCGTAATTACCTACTCTACGTAACGTCAAATAGTAGACGTAGTAGTAAGTAGGTAAATATAAAACTATTTTCGTAATCATTTTACATAAGTTGTGCCAAATAAGTACCACCTTGCCGAGCCCTCCAAAAATCAGTTACCTTTCAGCTCATGTTACGCTTCAAAACTACTTTTAAAATAATCAGCCTTGCCTTCTTCTGATGATCATACTGCTACCTGCCGATATCATGCGACTAATCAACAAAAATCTCAATCTAAGTAGATTTAAATTTCACTGCGTCAAATTCACAATAAATTAAAATTCAGTGCAAAATAATACATTCGCTGCTGACACAGAGTCTTCTATGTGAGTATTATCTGTGAAAGAATTATCATTATTTTTGTAACCTTATAGGAAAACTGATAGTGAAGAATTGTAGCGCGAAAATAACACTTTGCAGTCACCATTCTTCTTCGCACAAATTCCCTAGAGAGCACTAGACAGCTAAAACTTTAGAACTATTTATTCAGTTTGTACGGCAAAAGTACAAAACGGATGCTTGCAAACCAATGCAATTCGTATTAAGGCGGATACCACAATGGCACACAATCCGCATACGGCGATAGTGTGTATTCCGTGTGACAGTACAAAATGAAAAAAATGTAAACAAACCGAAAAACTTGCATTATTTCATAATCACCAGTGATCGGTTTTTTGGATTCCCCCGGCGGGGCTCCTATAGTAACTTGAAAAATAAACTTTGGTTATTTATACGTATTTTCATGCAATTTGCCATGTTACTGTTCCTAATGTAATATAATAGTATTATTTTTAGGGTTCCGTAGCCAAAATGGCAAAAACGGAACCCTTATAGATTCGTGATGTCCGTCTGTCCGTCTGTCACAGCCGATTTACTCGGAAACTATAAATGCTACAGTAATGAAATTTGGTAAAGATGTGTTGTATGGACCGATACAAAATTATGATACTATATTGTAAAAAAAATAATTGAGGTTGGGGCCCTCCATACATGTAACTGTAGGATAGAATTTTTTTTTAGATGTATATAAGCGTGTGAGGTATCAATAGAAAGGTCTTTGAAAATGATATCAAGGTTTATATATCACATTTTTATTTAAGCAAACCGTTTTCGAGATATCAGCTGTCAAAGTCTGAAAAATGTGTCCCCCCCTCTATTTTTTAAACTACGTGGTATAAAATTCTAAAACAAAAATATGTTAAGCATATTAATAAACTCTATCAACGATTTTTGGTTTGATTAAATTATCTCTTATAGTTCTTGAGATAGGTTGATTTAACTGTATTTTTTAATGATAAGGGTACGGAACCCTTCGCGCTCGAGTCCGACTCGCACTTTGCCGGTTTTTTTTAAAGTCACACCTGTCATTTTTTATACGCGAAATCCCACGAGGGTGAATCCAAAAAACCGATCACTGATAATCACGCACTTATACACTTGTATGTATTAAAGTTATACCATACCCTTTTTCACAAGCCTCACGGAGTAATACCTTTTTTCACTAAGCTCACAGAATTATCACAGAGGTTATATTTACAGTGTTACCATGATACAGCCTTTTATTAAAAGTGAAGAATGCGACGCAGACTTTTAGCCAAACCGATATTATTTGATTCAATTATACGAGCCCCGATGCATATGTTCTCGTCCAGTTAGACAGTTTTTCGAGATTATCCCGTTCATCCGGGGGAAAAGGTTTAGAGACAAAACCTTCACTATTCAATAGTAGTACTAAAGTAGTTTCTTTGAGTATAAAATATTTGGATTTAATAAATCAGAATTTAAAAAATAACTATTTTACGAGAGGTATTTTTTTAATTTTATTCCACAATTTTTAATTTTGTAAATAATCAATGAATGTAAAGAACGCCATTAATATTAAAGACGACATGGTACACCTGATGCACTGCGAATTTTGCGTCAAGCTTATAAGCGCGGAATTACGGTGGTGAACGAAAATATAATTCAGACACTGGTTTGTTCAAATCGATTTATTAAACAACAAAAGCGTACTTCAGATTGTTGTGTCTCTTGAAATGTAGTACATTAACCATGACTAACGTTCATACAATTTATCATTAGCATAATGTGATCATTTTTAAAATATTCAAAAATTTGTAAAAATTGTTTCGAACTAGACGAACTCCACTGCATCGGGGCTTTCAAATATCTAATTAAAAAAAAAAACTTTATAGAAAAGTTAATTGGGACGCAAGGTACTTCAAAATGACTCGTTAGTTTGCACTTGACAATCACAGATCGCAGCCACTCGCAACGTTTGATAAGTAAGCAGTAAACATGTTACATTGAAAGTTCGGAGGAAATAAACTTACCTAATTGTACGCTCAGTTAAAATATTTGTCAAATGTTAATACTTGAAAACGATTGCTACTATGCGTATTATTACCCATTTTCGTAAAAGCTTGGGTCTTGGTAACACTGTATATCCCAAACCCGATTTTCTGCACTTATCGACACTGTGGCGCTAATTCTGTCTACACATAGGCATAAAGAACCGAATAATTAACCGTACATAATGCGATTTAGTGCGGCACGCAATAAACCCAGCGTACCGTGAACGATAACGGTCCGAGCAGGATTAAAGGACAGGAGCTGCGCACACCCAGCTAAATCAATGTTGGACTTCAAAAGGTTCCATATTTAAATTTGATCAAGCTCATTATTTATTGTATCAAAGAATGAAAAAAAAAAAACGCTTAACAGGGCTGCGCTGCTGCGGTGAGTGCAAATATCTGCATCTCACACACACTACACACACACACACACACACAAAGATACACACGCACTACTACACACACTTCGACTAGAAGATGTGCCTGCCTACACTTTTACCTTACTGCATCACCCTTAAAAATTCTACATTAAGATATTAACCTGAATAAACTTCACCCCCTATTTAAAAATACTTGTTTTTGGTCAATGGAATCGAATGATTGGCTATATTTTATTTGAAACTGTGAAATTTGCGTCCACGTAATGCGGGGTGTTAAGAAAAGCGCTATGTCCTGCCCACCGCGGCAAAATTGCATACTTAGGTACTTAGTTGGTTATCAATATGTTTTTTTTCGTACCAAAAAAAAATCAAGTAATCAATTCATGGTACTTTTGACAATTATAAATAACTGTTTTGAAACGAAATTGATATAAAACACTGAACAAAATCATATTTATATGAAGCTAAGACGAAGATCAAAGCCGTGCAGCCAGCTACTATAGCATGCCTACCGTGTTCTTTGCCACTTTTCACGGTTTTGTGAATGCTACTGCCAGTACGAAATGAGTACAAGTCGTCCCGCCATGTCTTTTTACGTACGATACGAGTATATTATTATAATTTGAATCTGTAAATTCGTCTATAACTAAAGAGAATGTAATTCACTTAGCGTATTTACACTTTTATGTTACCAAACACTTTGCTTTGCCCAGAAAATGCAACTAAAAAGCCCCGTGGTATCTCAATTGGCAAATTTCAGGATTCTCGAAAACAGAAACAACAGAAATGCGATAAGGATTTAGGAACATTCGCGAAACTCGAACTAAAGTCGAGTTTAAGCAGAAAGCGGTTACGTGCGCTTCTGTGAAATGAAATAGGCAAAATTGTTCTGATACGAGTCGGTACTCAGTGGACTGTTTGTACTCCATTTAAGTTGTGTGATATTTAACTTAGTTTAATAGAAACCAAACATTCTCCGATAGATAACGATATGATCTAGCTAATGACTTAATTGTAATTTGTAGCGCAAAGCTATGTCGAGAGTAATAATTTATATCAAGAATAAACAACTTCGAACCATTTGCTTCCATTCCTGCCTGCCTGGCACATCTATTTAGTAGTAACGCATCATAATGTCCTTTTAGGGTTCGGTGGGTAAAATAGCAAAAATGTAACCCTTATAAGAATTGCCGTGTGTAACTAGCATATTACATAATAATTTAACTTATATTAGGTACTAAATAACATATTATCATGTATTTCGTATGAATACAAAATGATTGTATTCATGATAATATATGAACAAAACATTTTTTTATGAAACTTTAATTAAAAACAAGTTTGATCAGGGAGAAATATTCAATATTTCTTAGATAGCTTGCGGATTTTTTTTTTTTTTTTATACCACGTCGGTGGCAAACAAGCATACGGCCCGCCTGATGGAAAGCAGTCACCGTAGCCTATGGGCGCCTGCAACCTCAGGGTGTCACATGCGCGTTGCCGACCCAATAAAAATAACGTTGGCACAACAAATAAGTGGCTCCACTCCACCTGATCGTAAGTGAAAAGTAGAGCCCAAATCGCGGCGGCAACGAACAGGAGACAATTAGTAACCTGTTAGTTGCCACCGCCTTGCTGGCCCGCTAGATGCTGGTAAATACACCGGCTGACCCCGAAACACGGCAAATACGAAGGTAAGTCATTTCACGGGCGTTTACACCGAATGTACGGTGGTAGCCAACCAGGCGGGTACTAGTAAAAATACCCTACCACCGGCTGAGAAGCTGGATACTCAGTATTTCCCTTAGTCGACTCCTACGACACCCACGGGATTCCAGATTATGAACCCCTCATAACACAGCCAATCGTAAAACGACGCATTTCAGCATCAAAGATTTCTAGATTCATGACGAGTGCTCATTCGTTTTACGTCAGCAATAAAAAGGTAGCACGGAGATAAATAATTGAATCCATGATTCCTTTCAGATTCAATAATTTATTTTATTTCAGGGTCTTAAAAGCAAAAATAGGAACTCTCACTTTTTATTTCTATTCTGCAGTAATAAAGGCATTTTATAAGATATAGGCACTGATCTCACCAAAAGCGAATTAGCGATTTATCGCTGCCGTGCAAAGACTATCTTTTGTTCAAGCTAGCGAGCGAGTTATAAATCGCTTACTCGGTTTTGGTGGAACCAGTGCCTTAGTGTATGGCCATATTGTCAACTAAACTAGCAAAAGAAAGAAGACATAGAAATATTGGGTACAATTATATTGCTTGTAGTTTATTTCGTTATATTCAATAAACTCACATGAAGCCGTTTCCCTTGAAAAGGGAAGTTGATAGTAATTGATGATAACTTTTTCACCTGACAATGAAAGCTATTCCTATAACAACCCACGTTAAAAAGACGATACCCGCGAAAAATGTCTAAAGAACATTCAACGCCTACGAAAAAAACACCAAGAATAGAATATTTCGACGCTATCTCATCACTCAAAAAACTCCTTCCAATTACTTTTCTTTTTAACGCCGGATGAGGCCGACTGAAAAATTTTCGCAAACTTTAGCTGTCTTGAATTTTGGAACAATGTAAAAACGAAGTTCCAACTCTTACGCTTAATTGACGTTGTTTTTGTTGGAAACAAACAAAAGGTTCATTATTTGGAACAACTTTTTCCGCGGAGCTCGCCCGCGCTAATCAGACGGAAAGGGTTCTTTGAAACTTTTTTGTTATAACCGAGTTCAATCAATCAGCCTTGGCCTAGCTAATTTTTTGCTTTCTCATTAACAAGTTTAGGAATAATATGACTTTTATTTCATCTCTATTGCTGTACTAATGTAGATTCATCAATCTCCTCATCATTGTCATAATTTGAAGAGTCTCGGTCACGTGGATAGTGTAATTGTCACTTTTCTTCTTGCCTCTGCTACCACTGCGTTGGGGTCCTGATAGGTTTGACGCCGAATATTAAGTTTATCTTTGGCTTGATCTAAAAGGGTGAATATCTGAGCGTTTCGACCGCCTAATTTTGGTGGCATCATTTTTGCCGAAGTTTCTATTCGTTATAATGTGCTACTTTGTCATTTGAAGAAGGCACGGTACGTTATACAAATGACGAAGTATAACATTGAGACGTTTAGAAACTTCGGCAAAAATGATGCCACCAATCTTAGGCGGTTGAAACGCTCAGATATTCACGCAAAAATGCCCATCTTTGCCTTTCTCTCTTTTTTATATTTTGCCTTAAATTATGGATTCCATGTACATAATACAGATTCATAGTAGATTATTTTGGATAAATTTCGTAGGTAACCCCAACCAATCAGATCCCTTTACCTATTCGGGACTCACTGAAAATCAGCGTTGCGTAGTGTGCCCTGCGGTGCCCTACGTGACAACAAGCTGAGTGAGGACCCTTTGGCACAAATTCAATATCTCTGTTTTTAATGTAATATAATTTTAAGTTATGTTTTGTGCTAATAAATTCATTTCATTTCATTTCATTTCATTTCATTTCATTTCATTCATTTCATTCATTTCATTTCATTTCTTTAGAGCCATATCAAAATTACAAGTAGTGGGAGCTTTCCTATATATTTGATGTCATTTTGACTTAGTTCCTTCGTTGCCTAAAGTTCAAATTGATTGACTACACAACTGAACTCGGATTGAATTGATCCTCTTCGAAATAACTAACCTACCTAGCGTGTATATCAATAATACACTTGCAACGATTCTGAAAAAAGATTTTTCGTTTTTATTTCGGTTAGTGGATACAAAAAAATATTTCTCTACGTCAATTCGCAAATACTTTTAGTTTTATTTGGCAGGTGGAAAAAACAATGTAGAATTGAATAATTTAGCCTTGTATTTTTAAAAAATACTCGTAGGCCAATCCAGAGTTTAAACTAACGTACTAATTGCTTTAATCGTGAGGACAGACGGAAAAATCCGCGATAATACTATCAATTTTTCAAAAGGGTCTAGCGAGATTCATTAGCAATGGGAATTAGGACATTTCGTATATTGTAGATGCTGTGCCTGGTTTGCAAATGTAAATATCTCGGAAAAAAAATCGACGAGAATAGTATTTCAGTTACATTTCACATTATACAAGCAATTACAATATTAAATTACCTACATTGTGTTTATTTCTAATCATGGTAAGAACATAGAACTTACATAAGGTTCTATTTTCTTGCCATGAAGACCAAGTATCGAAATAAAAACATTTCATTCCTATCCTCTCAATACTACCTATAGTAGGTACTTAGGCTGGGTATTTTATATATTAAATAAATTTTGATTTGTGTAAGACGTCCCATGATATTTATTTATTTAAATGGTAAATATTGTAAATAATATGATTACTTACCGCTTATTTTAACTCAATATCTATTACAACATTTCATATTGAGATACGTGAGGGTTCAAAACGGTTACCCTTTTAAAAAACAAGAATCTTACTCATTGTTATTTTTGCCAAGAAGAACTCCTGTCTGTATTTCATTAAATGATTTGTAATGTAATACTTCACATGACGAAGCATTCATGAGAATCTCCAACTTCTTTTGAGTTACCCAACTTATCTTGTTATAAGTTTCGCTTTTTTATCATTATTGGCATCAATTTGAGCGAGATTGGGTCTGAAATATAGTCTTATTTTTAGAAAGACTGTACTAGTTTGTTATAGCAGTAATAAATATATTCAGTTTTAATTTATTGCTCAAGTCTAAAATTGCAGATAAAATAATATTTTAAGATTTCTTAATGGTAATACTTAGGTTTTTTAGGTTATCCATTGGACTGAAAAATATATTTTATAAATTTCGTATTATTACTTATTGCATGAAAATTACAATTTTGAATGGAACCTATTATAGTTTTGAAGGTTTTTGCTAGAAAGTAACACATGTTTTGTTGATATCCAAAGACTTTTCGTCAATAGTACACCAAACGAAGGAAACTCAGAGGAAAAAACTCGTGTATAAGCGAATTTTGGCACAGTTGTAGGGAGTGGTGTTTTAAACCACATACTAAAAGTACTGTTGGTTAGGGGTGGAGCTAACGGGGGGAGGGGGGTGTAAAGGTCCTTATTTTTAATTTTTCGTAAATAACTCGTAAACCGTGGCTTATAGCAAAAAACGGTCTAGTACATAAGTAATCTACATAAAATTCTCTACAAAAATGGTATACGCATGTTTCCTCTGGGATCAATATGTTATGAGATAAGAAAGCACGAAGATGGACACAATAAAAATAAACACATTTGTTTAAGTAGGTATGGCACATACAGAATGCTCGCGAGCATTCCAAAAGATTTCAATGCTCAATTCCTGACCATATTTAGAGTCTTTAATGTTATATAAAATTTCCTGGGTTCGGCTTGGTTTCAGAGATAATCAACCTTTTTTTCGAAATAAGTTTTTCGACGTAACTCATCATAAAACTTCTTTTTGATTACAATGCTACCACAATGTGTTTTAATATTACCACACCTTTTGCCTGTGCAATCAAAAAATGGGAATAAACTTGACGAAATAACCAGTCCCTAAAAAAAACATTAAAATAAATAATTTCAACAAATTGTTGTTATGATAAAAAGTACTGGAAATGTCAAAAAGTATTCAAAAAGTCTAAAATAAAAGAGAAAAAAAATTTTTTTTTTGGTGGTATTTGACATTAGGTTTCATAATATTTTTTGTTTATTTTGATATCTGGAATGCATACTTAAAATTCTTTTGGAATGCTCGGGCCCGGGCGCGCCCTGTATGCTTATTTGTAAAAATAAAATTCCTAATTATCTTCTAAACCTAAAATATTCTCATAATCATCGTCAAAAGATTTTTACTATGCATTCTAGACATCAAAACAAACAAAAATTATTATGAGACCTAATGTCAAATACCACCAAAAAAATTTTTTTTTTTCTTTTTTTTTTGACTTTTTGCATATTTTTTAACATTTCCAGTACTTTGTATCACAACAACAATTTGTTGAAATTATTTATTTTAATATTTTTTTAGGGACTGGTTATTTCGTCAAGTTTATTCCCATTTTTTGATTGCCAGGCAGAAGGTGTGGTAATATTAAAACACATTGTGGTAGCATTGTAATCAAAAAGAAGTTTTATGATGAGTTACGTCGAAAAACTTATTTCGAAAAAAAGGTTGATTATCTCTGAAACCAAGCCGAATCCAGGAAATTTTATATAACATTAAAGACTCTAAATATGGTCAGGAATTGAGCATTGAAATCTTTTGGAATGCTCGCGAGCATTCTGTATGTGCCATACCTACTTAAACAAATGTGTTTATTTTTATTGTGTCCAACTTCGGGCTTTCTTATCTCATGACGTATTGATCCCAGAGGAAACATGCGTATACCATTTTTGTAGAGAATTTTATGTAGATTACTTATGTACTAGACTGTTTTTTGCTATAAGCCACGGTTTACGAGTTATTTACGAAAAATTAAAATTAAGGACCTTTACACCCCCCTCCCCCCGTTAGCTCCACCCCTAACCACCAGTACTTTTAGTATGTGGTTTAAAACACCATTCCCTACAACTTTGCCAAAATTCGCTTATACACGAGTTATTTCCCCCGATAGGCAACTTTTGGTCTTCTTTAGGTGGGCTACAACTGTCACGCCATTTTGGTGAAAAATATAAATGTTATATAATTTTTGCCATAAAATGGAATTAACCATGCTTGGTTTAATCACGATGCCCGACGAGTCGAGTAAAAATACAAGTGAACTAGAGAATCTAAACTATAATTTACAATGAGTACTGTACATTTGTTTCTATTCCAATGCTCTCTTGGTTAATCCAAAAACACTATATTCTCTCTAACTGACCAAATCGTTAGTTAGTGGTCGTATGTGCAGTCTTTATTTGCGTTACATTCACATAACTTTCAAACACCAACGCTTTATTTTTCTCCTAATAGAGATACGTACCTAGCTTGGAGTCTTCAAACACTTTATTATTCGAAAGATCCTTTCAACTTTCAATAATATTATTAAATTGGTGCAACTAAGTTAAGCGAGAACTTAAGTTTCTTCTGATAAAACTTCGTATGAAGACGCTAGGTATTCAATAACTTTGTTGTTATCGAGAAATGAGAATGTTTAACAAACGTGCATAAGCAGTAAGAAATTCTATGTACCTAGTTACTACTTTGTTGTTTAGTTAAAGAATAATAGTTAATTAATTTAATTATGTATGGTTTGTTTATTTTATTGAAAGCTGAAGAGGCGTTTTTTGTAAGTAGTGGATAATGGAACTTAACTTTGATTGGTACCTATAGCTTTAGGGCTTGTCCATTAATCACGTCATACGATTTTGGCCTATTTTAGATCCCCCCATCCCCCATGGTGATACTTGGTGATATTTTCAGGACCCCCCCCCCCTAGCCAATATGACGTGTAATTTTTTCCAACTTAAGTTATCCTTTTAATAACACTTCAGTTTCCGTACTTTATTAAGAACACGTGTTGGAAAAAAACTTCTTTACAAATTACGAGGTAAATGTCCGCGAAATTTCAAAACTCAGTACAGGATTTGACATCTGGTTATGTTTTAAAAGAAGTATGCTGTTCAGCAGTGAGTAACAAAAAATTACACGTGATTTGTCCGATCTCCCCTATGGTGATAATTGGTGATTTTTTGTTGACCCCCCCTCCCCTATACAGTATGACGTGATTAATGGACAAGCCCTTAAGTATAAGCAAATACATAGATCTATCATGATGTATAATTTGGTACTTTATATTTAGTAACAGATTTGACCCTACACCAGGGATCGGACAAATGTACGTCATAATATGGATATGGCACCAAAATGTATTGAATGAATAATTAAACAAATAATTTCTACAAATTTTATTTAGAAGCTTTGAGGGGTCTATTCACAAAGGATTTCATAGTTAACAAGGTAAAAGTCAAAAAGGTAATTTTTATGAAAATTATTAAATGAATAATTATTCAATAAACTTTGGAGTCATGTCCATAATTTACATCATTATGATGTACATTTTGTCCGATCTCTGCCAAAAACAGAGCAAAATTTGTATTTATTTTACTTATAATAACGGATTATTTTGCTTGTTGGAATATTACAAATTGAATTTACAGTGTTTATGTAAATTACACAAGCGTCTCTTATTTGTGAAAAACATGATGCTATCCTACCTATAGCTGCTACGTATTTTATTATACCAGAAAACGCTTGCAACGAAAGACGTCTTAAAGTAAATAAAGGAATACAGCGGGTCACGTGACGCAGGGCTCAATGGGACCAATTAGAGGGACCCGGCCCATGAAAAGGGCCGAGATTCCGTATTCTGGAGGGCGTGGTAAGTATTTCTTTAACTAGTTCTGAGGAATTGCTTTTCTAAAGAAATAATTGGACACTTAAGTATGAGTTTTGGCACATTAATTTACATCGAAATTGATATTTTTGTCACATTTCACACTAGAGTACATAAGTTGAATACAGTTATCTACTTACTGTATTCAACTTCTTTGTTTCACTAAATGTTGCAGTGCAGACGCAGATCAGTGAAACTCTAACTAGCGAGTTATAAAATGTTGCCAAAAATTCAGTTTTTTTGCGTACTAAATGTACGTGTGAGGTATTAGTAAACGAGTGGATTTATAAAATTACACGAAAATATGATATTCTACATAAATCGTACCGTATACCTTTTCCATTCTTCTGTATTTGATAAGGATGCGTATAATAGGTATTAAACTCAAATCAATTCGTAATATGTTAAATCCTTTGTACTGATTCTTAACAACCACAGACGAGGGGATAATTATGTAGTGAAGAGTAATTTTGTTTCATTTTTTTTTAATTATTTAGTTAACGTTTATTAATATAATTACAAAATAAATTACATCGTCAGGTAAGTACAAAAATAAATCCGCCGCAGGCTTATTCACACTACAATCAATGATAAAATCCGCCACAGGCTAAAAAATTGGCTTCAATTGAGGTCTCCAAGTTGAAGTTTATGATGAAAAATGTTAATCGAAGAATGTGGGTTTTAATAGACATTTTGTGAGTGTAGGCATTCAAAGTCCTTCCCCGTTGACAATGCATGCCCACGCCGGCCTTTTGTACAACTTTCACAAAATCCCGTTCACATTGTTTGGAAAAATATGTTTCCCGAAATACCCGAACAGAATACGGCCGCCTGAATTTTATTTTATTCCTTTCCATAAGACTAATGAGGAGCATCGCAATACATTATGCACCGAAGTCTTTGATACGAGAGATATTGATAGCTGTAGCTTGTCCGCTTCGTACAATCCCTTTTTCGCAGGGAAAAGTTTATAGACGAGGAACTCTTGTTGGTTGTTGTGATTTCTGCTATTTTGCTAGGCAGTGGTCTCTAAACATTTTAGTTTAGGCACTGATCTCACGCGAGCTGCTAAGCTATGAATTGTGGGCTATAAACACGAACAAAAGATACGCAGTCCCGTGTAAAAAAAAAGATACGGCGATACTTGCCCGGCGGTGATAGTTGATAGCTTGGCGAGTATCGCCGTGTCTCTTTTATTTGCATGGGAGTGCGTTTTGTTCGTGTTTATAGCCGATAGTTCATAGCTTAGCAGCTCCCGATGAGACCAGTGTCTTAGACTTATTCATGGCTGTTTTGTATTTATCTACTTATCATACATACCATTGCTTAAATGCTGAGGACGCCGCATTGCATGCCTGCGGTCCTACCGCGAACTTCAAACTCCGCAAATTTGTCTCAGTCACTCTAATGACATCTTCGTTGGAGTAACAGAGACAAATCCTCGAAATTTACAAATTGCAGATGTTCGCGGTAGTAGTAGTAGGTCTGTTATCTTGTTAGGAATGTAACTTTTGAAGAAATTGAAGTTAAAAGTCACTAGAATCCTCCAACTGCCACAAGTACCACCAGCTAACGAGGCCCTTAAAGATGACAGAAGGGCCGAAACGTAATTAGGCGCGAAGTCTGATATCAACTTAACCCTAAAAGCCTTTGCTTATGACCAGACATGTCCATTTTGAGAGTCGAGGAGAGTTTAGCTTTCCAAGTATAGATAATTCAGGTACCTAAATAGTCGCATTCGTAAATATTTTAAAATAGAACCATACGGTACCCGATCCAAACGTAATTGTTTAAAGCATCGTAAAATTTAGCCACTTTGAGAGCTGAGTGTCCATAAATTGTATCTTATTGAAAATATTGAATAATTTGGCATATTATTACAGCAATAGATACATCATCATCTTATCAGCCGAAATACATCTTCTGCCGTACATAGGCCTCCCCCGAAGATTGCCACAATGACCGATCCTGCGCCATCTGCATCCAGCGGACTCCTGCGATTTTCACCAGGTCATCAGTCTACATGGACCTGGGTATTAAAAACTTGATTTAGACACACGTAAGTCTATATTTCGTAAATCTGTTCTGAAGTTATTCAACAATTTAGTGTAATGATGGTGTTATCATAAAAATTTACAACTTTATACAAAGTAACGCAAACATGTACTTATTTTAGTTTGATTGTAGTAAATTAAGTAACTTACACTATGAAATAAAACAAACCTGCGAACAGAATTGAGTCCGATGTTATATCAAAATAGTTCAGATTAAAAGTTGGGCAAAAAATCTTTCACAGTGGAAAAAATATTTGCTAAATTTCCCCTTTATGAAAAAAGCACATGCATAATTTGTTCGTATACATACTTTCATATTCAGAGGCTTAGGGAAAAGAGGGAAAATATCATACGCCATACCCTCTGGAGTTGCCCATAACAGCTCTCAGACACCAAACATGCCCGCAATTTGCGCGTAGAGCGCTCTCGGCGACACTTCAGACACTCATGCGCGATTAAACTTGGAGGCATCTTTAAAAGTTGGAGTGTCATTGGGAGAGTTTTCCTGGCCCTTATACCCGTGAGCTTTGTTTTAGCGTTCACTTGTTGCAATACATTCTGACAAAATACTGGCTTTTATACATCCCTCGTCATAATTTAAGGAGGAAGAAGTCCACTGTTGGACAGAGGCCTCTCCCAATAGAGATATTTGCCATAAATAAATAATATATGTATATTTTCTTGGGTCATCTTACACAAATCCTCCCACTCACACTGTAAACTTAAAATTGAGGCTTGTGATGTGGGTACCCAAGCGACTTCCTTAAGCACATAGACAGTAGACAGCCATGAGCATAGAACAAATATTTGTGATAAATAAATACAATAATAATGTTCTCACCAGGATTCGAACCCAGAACCTCCAGCTTCGTAAGCAGGACTACCAACTAGGCTACGGAGGCTGGCATATTGGCATAATCTCTACGGTTGCCAGGCGGATTAGCACTCGGAGTGTACCGCAATCAAAAGAATGCTGTTTTCCATCCATTGGTGCCTTTGGTCGCAGTTTAAGGACGTACACCCTTACAAATTTAATGATAATAATATAAATGTGAATATTATTCGGTCTACTACACTGTCTTTGTCTTGTGCTTCTCGTTGAATCTATCGAAATTGATGTTGGTGTAGTTTACATAAGATATTTTTATCGGGGTAAATCATAGTGCCCTAGCCATTAGTGGAAACTAAGACAGCGTTAAATAAATCTTAAGTCGCAGGGAATTAGCTAGTACGTATTAACATTCTGATTGTGCGATTGTGGAGCCCCCGATTGCTTTCCTTCTACAAAATTGAATATAAAACCGGCCAAGTGCGAGTAGAGTAGTACTCGCACACAAAGAGTCCTGAAGCAGCACACAAGAAATACAGGTAAATCAATCTTAAAAACTATAATAGATTCTTTGATCAAACCAAAACACGTTGAAAGAGTTTATTCATATGCATTATCTCCAGTTTTTTTATTATTTTATTATTTATGTGGGAGACATAGTTTTCATGACTTTCAGCGCTCATACATCGAAACAATGGATTCATTTTAATACATATCATCATCATCATCATCATCATCATCATCATCATCATCATCATCAGTCTATGATAGTCCACTGCTGGACGTAGGCCTCTCCTATTAACTATGCATGTAGACGCATTAGGAGATAAATACCCATGATAAATATGTCTTCTAGAAAACTTTTATCATTTTAAAAGATCTTTCCATTGTTATCTCAGAGATATTTAGTATCATAATTTTGTAGCAGTTTAATTATGCAACATATATTATTATCAAAATAACTGTAGTACTTATAATTTCCGAGTAAATCGGCTGTGACAGACGGACAGTCGGACATAACAAATCTACTTATAAGGATTCCGTTGTTGTCATTGTCACTACGGAAACCCAAATAGGGAAGTAATACAATTTGCTTTGTAAAATAATACATTTTTCTAGGACCGTACCTAATGGAATCTTTATATTATGAAATCCATAAGTACTTATTATTAGTACTAAAAATAAGATCAGGAAATGCCCGAGTAATACCTACCGTTATTTATTTATTTTGTTTCAAGTAGAGCGTATTACTGTCGAAGGTTTTTAAGAAGATTTTCTAGACGTTTCGAAACGGCTTCCGAACGGACTGCTTTAACGATCGCACAAGGGAAATGTCCTAGCGTATCATATTGTTAACAGTAGTAAAGTGTTTAGTATAATTTTGTAGTTAGTACACACAAAAAAATGATGATGATTAAAATGTAGAATATTTTTGCAATTTTCAATATATAAAGGCCTTTAATGACCTTTGTGGCTCATGAACGACCGCCTGGAATCAGTCTTAATGTTCGTGTATCTCGGAAGTACAATAACCTGTCGGGGAGGTACGGACGAAGACGTCGAGAGTAGGATTAAGAAGGCAAAAGCTGCATTTGTTCAACTAAAACCAGTCTGGGATTGAAATGTGCTTACTCGCCGCATTAAAATCTCCCTCTTCGAATCCATCGTCAAGTCAGTGTTGCTCTTCGGCTGTAAAACGTGGAGAGTGACTAAAGGGCTGACACACAAGCTACAAGTGTTTGTCAATAAGTCCTTTCGTTCGATCCTCTGCATATTGTGGCCGAAAACGATAAGGAATGAGGATTTGTGGAAATTGTGCCGTCAGATTCCAATCGCCCAAGAAGTAGCGCAGCGAAAGTGGAGGTGGATCGGGCATACTTTTCGAAAAGTAGCAACGAACCTCGCTAGTGGAAAACGAGCTTGTGGTCGCCCTGTACACACATGGAAAAGAAGCGTGGAGAGCAAATTGCGAGCCGTAGGTCTGACATGGAGCGAAGCCAGGAAGGTTGCTCAAGACAGAAAAGCGTGGACGGATCTTGTGGAGGCCCTATGCACCTCCAGGGTGTCCTAGGAATTACAACAACAACAACAATTTATGTATAAAGGAAGCGAAACTGATGAATTATAGATATAAACTAAAAGTACATACCCTGCAGATCTGTCCCTAGCAGAACAGTGCCCATAAGGCTGGCTACAATCCCACTCTGAATAGTTATGCCTAGATTCTTTGGCTTAGAAACGGGCCAGCCTTAGGGTCACCAGTTGACTCAATTTAATAATTAAATGCGAATATATTAGTACAGTTCTTATTTATCTATTTGGGTGATTTAACTTTTTTCTGTCTGTTATTGCCATCTGTTATTATGGTCTGTTATTACGGTCTTCTGAGTAACGCTGGTTTTATGCAAAATTATGTTACTTGAATTGTGAAAACATGCATGTAGTCCATTTTTGTAGGTGGCCCATTAAGAAAAGGGCTTATTAACACCAGAATAATGCATGTTTGTATAATTTAAGTAATATAATTTTGCATAAAACCAGCGTTACTCAGGAGATTGTAACCATGGTAATAACGGACAGAAAAAAGTTGATTCAGCCATTTAACTTTAACTGTACGTTAAAATTCATAGGCGGCAGTAGTCGCTTATCATCAGGCAATCCGTCTGCTCGTTTGATTCCTATTACATAAAAAAACCCTACACTTTCTCTTACTGAATCACATCTGTTTACTGCGTAGGGAGGGAAATACGTAGGTAATAATGCCTGTCTTCCCGGATAGTAGCAATTGTGCGGTTGTATTTTCGCATTCTATCTCTTTGTACACGCGATACTTCCTAAAGAGTTTCTAAAGCTTAGTCGATATTCACTTATAAATAAATACTAACCCACTTATTCATAAACGTCTCCTAACTTAGCAAGCCGCTGAGTATACTTTGTCCCTTTCGGTCTTATGAATATATTTATGAGAGCGAAAGGGACAAACAATAAGCATTGTTTGTCCCTTCGGCTTCGGCTCGTAAAGTGAGGCGAAATGTTTGATTAAGGGGGTAAATAAATAAATATGTTAGTGCATCTTATACAAAACAACCTAGTCCCACGGTAATCTCAGTTAAGGCTTGTAAAGTGGGTACCGAGCGACGTATAGAATAGATACATACATATAGATACGTAAATACATACACAGCCACGACCAAGTAACGTATATTCGTGATAAATAAATAAATACACAAAGAATGCCCTCGCCAGGATTCGAACCCGGAATCTCCAGCTTCGTCAGCAGGGTCAACTAGGGCTCCCCAACCAAGGCTCAGCATCTAGTACTCCAATCCTAATTGGTTGTATAAATTCGCTAAAGAGTCGGGTCCCATTGTATCCTCAATGTATAACCAACCTGCGGAACTTCGAAATTTGTAATTTCGAGGATTTCTCTTTCACTCCAACGAAGGCGTCATTACAATGACAGAGACTGAATCATCGAAATTTACAAATTTCGAAGTTTGTGGTGGTATGTCGTGCCATTTTTATTTTTGCATCGGCGTCATCATCCCTGCTAGTGGGCATGGTCTCCTTAAAATTTTTGCGTCGCTGGCTACAAACCAAATGACGTCACTAAAATTGTATTAATGGAATTAAGTAGTTCAATAAATACCTTGTAGGCACGGGAACATAAAAAAACACAGTACGTTGATTGTACTGTCTAGTTTAAATTGTTGTCTGTGTGTCGAAACCTCGGTGATTTAATTTCAAACAATTAATTAAAAGCCCTCCTACTAGCTTAGCCCTCGAACAATAACACCCAATCCTTTTCTACTTCAATGAACCTGAAAGAGATGGGAGTATTCTGGACACAAACTTGCGCATCTTGGAATATGGGTATACAAAGGCGAAATGGAATCCTATTGAGAATTTAAATCCGCAAAGATTTCTGGAAGGTGAACGAACTTTGTTCATTTGTTTTTGGCGATAATGATTTCCTGGGATCAGAGTTGGTATCGGAGGGAAACAATTGTTTGTCAAATCCGTCTTATCTTATAGTCGAGGAGTTGACTGCGAAAGTTGACTGACGTATTTTACCGTAAAACTAAATTGCAGCGTTTTTACAAGATGATACATTCGTAAATATTGCGTTAAATATTGCGCGAGCTTTTTTTATCATAATGGATAGTAAATAAAAGTGTCCGATTCTTTATATTGTAACTAGCGACCCGCCCGGCTTTGCACGGGTACTATACCTATATTTAAACCTTTCTCTTGAATTACTCTGCCTATTAAAAAAAAATCATCAAAATCCGTAGGGTAGTTTGAAAGATTTAAGCGTACAAAGGGACATAGGGACAGGAAAAGTGACTTTATACTATGTAGTGATTTGTTCTGCCATCAATTTGCCTATTGTATGGCGCCGTATAAGTACGAATAGGGCTCAAAATTCCAATCAAATACTTTTTTCAAAATGGCAATATGAAGGGCAAAAAAACACATAATCTCGATTTTTTATTGAATAGGATAAAGAACTGAATAATGTTTTTCACTTAACAAACTTTTAGTAAAAGGAATAATGATTATCGACCTAATAAAATGCAACACTTACTTTCAAACTACCTATTGTGAAAATAGATTGAATTTTTACGGCGTACGTGTTTTTCAAATAGTGTACTCGTAAAAATTCTAACACAATGAGTCTCTTAGACTATAGAGAATTTTGGCTTAAATCAGTTACGAGTGATATTTGCAGGCATTGTTGATTGTCTATACACGACGATGAGATATTTAGGTGTATTGATTTGACTTGAAATTAGGTTGTTTGTTAACACGTGACTTGAAGCTTGAGTGGTCTTAGTTGAGCACAAACAAGACCTAGTTACCTGGGACGTATCCAGCTTTACTAAATGGACGTAATTATGCAAAAGGAAACCAAACCACATGAATTTTTCATTCTAATTAACACTTTAAATCACAAGAAACAAAGTCAATCTTTAAAATGACAGATTCGTGTGGATTGGTTCCCTTTTGCATAATTACGTCAAAATTTTACCGCTGATATAACAGTCAGCCTCCGTAGCCTAGTGAGTAGTAACTTTGCCTACGAAGCTGGAGGTTTCGGGTTCGAATCCCGGCGAGGGAATTATTTGTGTATTTGTTTATCACAATATTCTGTGCCTTGGCCGTGGTTGTGTATGTATTTAAGTATCTTTTATCTATATTGCTGTTTGGTACCCACATCACAAGCCTTAATTAAGCTTACCGTGGGACTAGGCCTCCTAATGCGTCTATACGCATTTAATAGGAGAGGCCTACGTCCTGCAGTGGACTATCATAGGCTGATGGTGTATGGTGTGTGTGTTATTTTATAGAATTCGAAGCAGTGTTATTTAATAGAAATGAACTTAATTTTAAGCTTCAAACTTATTTGCAAATTACTTTTATTGGGCCAGTAAATATAAGAGGTACACCAAAAGTAACAATATTTTACAAATGTAACACGTATCCATGTTTTAATCCGCAAAATGGCGAGTGTCATACTTAGCTTAATTAACTGCGGAGGAGGAAAAGGTTAAGAGGAAATGCTGAAAAATGCGGTTTTCGCAAGCATAGGCGATGTTATTCGATGGCTAAAAGCTTAGCTTGATTAAAAACATGAGGTAAGTTAAACGTGCCTAAATTATAAGTTTCGGAATTCTGAGGAAAACACCCATATTTTAGATATGAGGAAATTGAGCATTTTACTGTCTACATGAATTTTGAAAACTTAAATTATGAATAATTTTGTATGTTAATTCTATTTGGATAGTTTCTTATTTATTATTTATAATCATACTGTTGACATTAATATTTAATTATACCAGGACTTATGTATGTTTGCCGTTTGGTGACGGCAGTAAGAAATACATTTGTCATCGCCCCAACTTCTCCTGCGGGTGCCGTAAGAGTCGACTAAGGGATTGAAGTGTCACTGACCATTCTACAAGATTGATGTGGCAGCAGTGTCATCATAGTGGACACATTACTGCGATCGCCAATCCGCTTGCACAGCGTGGCGATTATGGGCACTTACCTCCTAATGCGTCTATATACATAGTTAATAGGAGAGGCCTACGTCCAGCAGTGGACTATCATAGGCTGATGATGATGATGATGATATGTATGTTATAAATTATGTAATTTGTATTTGAATTGTGTACCTATATTTGACTTGTAAAATTGTAATTATATTTTACTAATAAATGAGTATGAGTATGAGTATGAGTTATGTTATTAAATAACTGACACAACTAAGTCCGTAAAGAGCTCTTATTTTGATTGCAGAAGTCAGTACACTTGCAGGTAATACGGGTTAGGTAGAATTTTTCGTAGCAACTACTGGAAACTAAAATAAGAATATTGACCTTTATGTTGAATAATTTTTTGAATTTTATTGGAATTTACCTAAATTTTTCATCGAATCCAAAAGAATTCATGTAACTTTACCTTCAGGTAACTATTTTTATCAGCCTCCGTAGCCTAGTCGGCAGTGACCCTGCCTACGAAGCTGGAGATTCCGGGTTCGAATCCTGGCGTGGGCATTATTTGTGTATTTATTTATCACAAATATTTGTTCCGTGGTCATGGCTGTCTATGTATTTAAGTATCTATATGAATCTATCTATTACATATGTATATCGTCGCTTGGTAACCACCTCACAAGCTTTAATTGAGCTTACCGTGGGACTAGGTCGATTTGTGTAAGATGTCCCGAGATATTTATTTATAGTAGTATTTAGCACCCAATATTTTGGCACTGTTGCAAGTGCCATCTTCAAGGAGTCACTTTAAATTTGGTGCTCAATAATTGCAATTCATAAGGTAAATATCCCGTTTTAAATCATACTAAAAATTTGTCTTAGTTTGAAAATGTCGTTCTGAAATGTGACGTAAGTGACTTTATAAGAATGCGACCTGTATTCGATTAACCTCACGAAACCTACTTTTAATTTAAACAGCAAAGTCAAACAAAATACGATAGCAAAACATTATTCACTACATCGGGTAAGCACAGACGAGTTCACAAATATGTACCCATCTTTCCACCTTAACGTATTGTAATAAGTTTGAAAATGTGTACGTTCTTATGAATTTGACTGTACATTGCCTGCCTTGGATGCCTCAGGGGTATTTGCTCAGACACGGGCCGGTGACTTCTAAGCCGTCCAATGGAAATGGATACGATGAAGTGTAAGGTCATGCTTTGATCTATTGAATTGTTTCATGGCGCAGTCCTAGCCACGTTTGCGTCAGTAATTTCAAGTTAGTAGGTAGTTCTAGAACGTACTATTATTTTATTAAAAGACGACAAAATGTTTTTTAACCGACTTCAAAAATTGAGGTTCTCATTTAGACATACTAACTAATCTACTTAACCTAATCTAAGTATATCTAAGATTGGCCCTTGTGGCATTGTACCGAGTATGCTGGCGGCATTTCCTCGCTGTATCGCAATACTGATGCGTTGTGCGAGGAAGTCGCCAGCTTCGGCGGCTTCGGTCTTTAGTTACGTCAACCAGACGTTTAGCGAATTCGACAGATTTTGTTGTTGTATGTGAGTTATTCGATATTTCTGTGAAATTTTTTGTTACTGAACCCATAATTTTGGCCCCGTTGGCTTATAGTCGGGGTTTGATGATGGGATCTTGGAGAAATCGATTGTTTCTTTAATTTTATTATTATTGTATCAAATGCACGTTCTAGTAATAATCAGTACGTTCGGCTCCGAAAATGTGTTAACAATTTTACAGTGCATATTGTCGGAAAGGCTCTATTTAAGGGTAAACATAAGCATTGAAAGTGATACTTTTCCGCACGTGTATGAGTTTTCATAGTACTTTTTTATCTCGGCCTAGTTTGTATCTACTCTACTGCCGAGATAGTCTGGTTTTCCTCGCATAACGTAAATGCACATAACGCATGTCCGTCTAAATATTTATTTACAGACAACTATTTAGGAAAATCGAGATTTCCAAAGCGCCATTTGACAGCAAACCTGTAACGTAACGGGTTCATGTTCGTGTCACGGAACTCGCCAGTGCGTTTAATGATGCCAGTTGCCGGCAAACGGCGTAGTGATGCGAACAAGTTCTATCGATGTTTTTGTAATT
>JALPQI010007065.1:0-66498 GCA_025490895.1 Thaumatotibia leucotreta | reverse complement strand
AAAACACTATACAAATCTCGGCGAGAAACAGGGTTACAGGCCGCGTATCCCTATCTGGCCTCAGTTCCTTCGGCCAGATATATCTATTTGGCCTGTAGCCCTTCGTTTCCCGTCGTCTATAGTAATGTACTATTTCTCAAACATGTAATGAAATATTGCCTTTACGTTCCTTAAAATAGACCCGGAAGTATCGCGTTTAGGGCGTAGTAGCTCACTGGGATGGAAATGGAATTTCATAACACTTTTCAGGCCTAGGCCTGCAAAGAAAAATTTTTTTTTGAATTTCGACAACATTATCATTATTTTTTTTTTTATTTCTTTGTATGTTTGAGAAAAGCACTATACATGCCTCGGCGAGAAAACGGATTCCCGGCCTCGTTACCTATCCAGTATATATCAACTTGGCCGGAAATCCTCATTTTCGCGAGAAAATGAGGATTAGGACGATAAATTTAAGAGAATCAAAAGTATAAAAAAACCTATAGCAAAAAACACATAGCTTCGAATCAGGAATATTGTTCTCATTTAAAAGCCAGCTACCAAACCAGGCTATAAGATGGGACTAAATAATTACCATTTTGTAGTCAGCTTCGAATCATAAATATTTTTCTCATTTGGAAGCCAGCCATGAGCTACCAAACATGGCTACAATATGGAACTAAAGCTTAAAGGTTGTTTTCTATAATTGTTAATTATCAGATAACTTTAAAGCCAAATAATATTGAGTTGTGGTTTTATTGTAATATTGATTGATTTCATATTTTGATTACAAACGGGTCTTAATCGTGTAGGTAAACTGCAAACGTGAGTGTTGTGTGAAGGCTTAGTGACAACCCTAGCCTGGAAGTGAATAATCAAGACCAAGTGCGGGTAGTTCTAAAAACCCGCGCAGCTCGAAGGTGTTGATACATTTTCTCGCCAGTCTGCCCGCGAACACGGGTGTGATGTTATGCCCGAAACGTCAGTATAAAATTAACCGTAAGTTTACACGATTAAGACCCGTTTGTCATTAAAATATGAGTGATACTGATAATCGTGAAAGTTTAAATCAATATATTTATTGATTTGTTGTTTGCGAGTGAGCGTAGTAAAAATAATTTTAAGAACCACTGAAAAAAATGGTTTATATTTAATGTTATTCTCACAGTTACTGTAGTTAATTAAGGCAGCTGTTAATTAATGTAATTTTATCAGATAATGAAAATGGCCTGTAAATATTAAGATTTATTGTGTCTTCTATTTTAAGCACTTCCACATAGAACCGTTATCGAACCAACTCGGTTAATACTTATATTATGCCTACCATAGCTCCATAATTACCTTCGACAAATAGTTTATGGTGTGTCGAAAGACTATTAGTTCCTTTGGATACGTACAATAGTTACAATGGGTACAATACATACAATACAGGGTGTCAATTTTATAACTGACAATATTTAAGGAGGTGATTATATAGCTGATACTGAATCCGAATCAATAAAAAAAAGTGTACCTTAATTTTACCCAAAATTTTCCTAAACTTTCACAAATCATGGACACCCTACGCGCGGCGATGCATCTGTAAATAAAATGCTTGCAAAAGCGACGAGTAGCTTGCCGCGAGTCGACCGATAACGCCCCCGCCGCCCCCTAAACACCGCCCCTCTCACTTGCACCCGGGCTAGTTACTTAGAAAAAAGTTGTTTGTTTGCAAATTAGTCGTGCGCCCGCGCCGGTAATGTTCACACGTCATTTTTTTGTGCATTAGCGTGAACCACGTCGCGCAATCGCAATGCCCGAATTTTCCAATCGGGAATACACCGACATGGTGAGACTTTATGTTGAGTGTGGTGATAATGTGTTTCTTGCACGAAGGACGTATCGCGTGAGGTTTCCTGACAGGCGAACACCTGTCTCGTGACTTGTACTACCAACAAGATGGTGCACCTCCTCACTTCGCCGTTCAAGTGCGGCAGTACCTCGACCAAAAGTTTGGTGAAAAGTGGATAGGACGGGCTGGACCAATACCCTGGCCACCAAAATCACCTGATCTTACGCCATTAGACTTTTTCTTGTGGGGTGAAGTGAAACGTTTAGTGTACACAAACCGGGAGAACGAAATAAACAATGTTCACGAGTTACGCGAGTCAATAATCGCGGCTTTCGAAACAGTTCGACAAAACGAATACGTTTTATTACGATTGAAAGACAATTTAAGACGACGCGTGTTGTTGTGCCAAGCCCAACGTGGTGGACACTTTGAACAATTACTTAAGGTAACTTAGATTTAATTTAATTAGGTAGAATAGGCTGATTTTGTTTGACAATCGTTGTACATTTGTTGATTTCAATTTTTTAAATACGCCAAAAATACTTTTTTTAGGAAAATCAATGCAGTACACTTTATTTAATTCTTATTAATAACATAATAGTCGGTATTTTTGTCGGTCCTAAGTTGAATTCAATTCGGTGTTTAGTTATGGATGTGTCGCCCTATCGAGCCACTCGCCCAGCGCGTGACGTCACCGCTGTGCAGCGGCGGCGCGCGGCGTAGGTATGCGCACGCGTTAAAGAGTTTTTTGAGACTGAATTAAAGGCGTATAAGTGAAGGTTAATTAAAAGAAATACGATTTTTGATGTTTTATTACTTTTTTATATAGCCAGCCAATCATATCCTTAAAATGTTGTCAGTTAAAAAATTTACACCCTGTATACAATAGATTTAGGGACTGAGCGCAGGCTCTTCGAACGATCTGGCCGCTCGTATACCGTATACCTGCTCGACGCTTGCTCACTTTTTCTTCTGTAACTCCGAAAATAATTTGAATTTGTTTCTAAAATTTTGGGGATATATTCTTGGACAGTTTAGGAAGACATTTATGAAAAAACCGATACTTTGAAGCCTCTAAAGCAGGTTTACCCCTTAATGAGCCTTAGAGGTCAGAGGTGAACTCGTTACAATGGAACAATCAGCCAATTCCAATGAACACTATTTGATTATTAGTCCAATGTATTCATTAGAAAGCTATAATAAATTCTACAGCAGTAAAAATTAGTTTGTGATTTGCAACCGATGAATTGAATTTATAATTGATATGTAAATGAGATTCACGACTAGATCGTATTGCTACGAGCCGAGGCTCATTATCGTTGACATGTTCCTGAAGGATTGTTCATTCCCGTTGACAATGCTTCTTACTTCATGATAAAGCTTGTTCACGAAATAAAGTAGCATCAGTCTGACTCTCTTCTGTTACACAACAGTCCCATGTAGTTCTAACAGCGATGGGACTGTAAATTGATTCTTCTGTTTTACGTTTAACAATTCAATATCCAAAAGCATTCGCTGAATAGTCGTCAAAATCAAAATAACTTTAGATAATGCTTAATGCAAAAGTTCAGGCCCAAAAAAGTGCGAACTTCCGAGACGATTTCAACAATGTTAGACTTGAAATAGTTAATAAAAATTGTAGACACAAGATTCACAGTTTATTATAGTATCGGTATTGTAATTTAGTAAGACCCTTTAGGAAACCAAATGGCCCAAAATGATAAAATAAGAAGAAACACTACTTATATCCAGAAGTTTAATTAAAAGTCCATAATTATGGAGAAATTGATTTAATTCAACCACAGCGTCCGAGAAGATAGGCAAAAAGCCCTTCTTTGTAATAACACCCTTACAAAGGTATGGTCTCATACAAAAAAAAGAATTATACAGCAATGGCTACTTTATTTCGTGAACAAGCCTTATTCCCCACTACTCGTAAAATTAGTGTACACGCATCACCAGTGGGCACGACAAAACAAACTCAATTAATCATTTGGACAGGAGCAAATTGAAATTTAAGTTTCGCGCTATTTATGCATCAATCAATCGGTTGAAACTCGTTAAAAACAAGTGCCACAGTAACAAGCTTCACACACACGTGCACGAGTGTGCTCACCCACGCGGCCCTTTACGGGCTTGACCGCGTTTTTTTATCCAAGTCGGGTATCGAAACAAAGGATGCACAACTCGTAAAAAAAATTAACGGTATTTTTTCTTCTTTCGCAGAATAGAGACGTACATCTGGGACGAGTCGATTTCAAACCATGGGGTGTGACGGTTGTGTTATCTCAATAGTGGAAGCATTAAAATACAAATTCTTTAATGAACAGTTATGTGTACAATTGTTGATAGAACACGGTGTGTTAGAAGAGAACATTAAATGTAAGACGTGCGGTGTTATTTCGAGCGATCGATACTGGTTGATTCACCTTTCCAAAAATTTCATCTGAAATTAACCAGAATATGTGAAATAATGGCTGAAGACATTATAATTGGCGGCTATCGAACAAGCAAGTGAAGTTGAATTGAGGTATCGCGGAATAAAATCTTGCATAATTGAGGGAGTTTGAGAAAAAAGGCCACATGTACTGGGCTAGTAATCATTACAGCAATAAAATAAAGCACACGTCTTAGAAGTAGACGAGTGCAAACTCGGGAAGAGGGTGCATTGCACAATAAAGGCCGGTCCATTGACGGTACTTGGGATTTCGGCTGTATCGATCGCTCCACCAAGTTCATGTTCGAGGCTGTTCCGAATAGGAGCAGATCAACTTTATTCGAAGTTTCACAAAAATGGGTGGAGCCAGGCACCGAAATCATGAGTAATTGCTGGAAAGGATATAATGATTTAAATTCCAAAGGTAATACGTAGCCCATTGAAAGGCTGTGGAGTTCCTTACGGGGTACATACCAAAAAGAGGAGTTGGTGTAATATGTGATTATAATACTTATAAATAAATGTATTTGTTTTTTAGATTTATTTTAGTTTTATTTAGTCTTAATTTGATAGGTTACTTTAGTTTAGTTATATTTTATTCTTTAGTTTATTTAGTTTTAATTTGATAGTATACTTTAGATTTAATTATTACTTATATATACCTTTTACATGCACATTCGTAATTAAATTATTTTATTTTTGTTTTTTAGTATATTATGGTATATTTGATTACTTCAAGTGTTCTGTATTGTCACATTTTCTACACCTACTGGCATAATGTAAAATGCAATTATTTCCGCTACCTACCTAAAGGTTGTCTAGAAGAGATCGCTTTTTAGCAATAAGACTGACTGCCTGTTGTCTACCTCTAGTTAAGTCTCTACTTTCTCTGTACTTTTTCATTTATTGAGGTGTGCAATAAAGAGTATTTGTATTGTATTTGTTTTTATTTTGTTACCTGTACCTTGGGTGGGTAATTTTTCAAAAATTTCGATTTTCCTAAGAGCACAGTTACAAAACGGTGCCATTTGATATTTGATTATCACTCTTATTTTGATTATATTTTTAACTTAAGTTTTTCTGCCCCCGGATTTGAGTAGTAATTTTCCTAAAATGTATGGAACTTCAAAAAAAAAGTTATTATTTTCGACTTTTTTTCGTTTCTTTTGGCTCCATAACTATAGAAAAGCTATTTCTAGGTAAAAACAATACTCAAACATAGCTCAGGTTGCAATAAGAAGTAAAAACATAGATATCAACCGTGGTCTGTACAAAATGTACTGAAGTTTCTATGAAATCTTTCAATTAGATCCGGAGGCAGAAAATTAATTCCGATGGCCAAATCATTTTTCCCACTCTTTGTCGACCTAATTACGGAACTATTGACAACTGTGCCCAGTAAAAAACAAATACTTTTTTCTTCATACATGACCCGTGTCATACATACTTCCTGGCGGTGACATGGTGTCGTACAGTATTCAAACTAACATCAATAAAATGTACATGAAATGTACGAAATTGTACGCTAATTAAAAAAAAATGTACTACACGTACGAGACGAGAAAACGGTGTTAATCCGTCACCGCTAGGAAGCATACTTCCTGGCGGGGGCTATTTATTTTGTTATTTTGCGGCAGAGTTTTCAATCGGCATGTCAATTAAAAAATATGTACGAAAAATGTACGTTCTGGTATTGCTGAATATCTCCGTAGAAATAGTTTCTCGTTTCTAATAATTATAACGAATCATACTCCTATTTCCTATATCATTACGCGCAGAAGTTATTTACAATGATGATTAACAGGGAAACAGTTTATGTATCTACTTCACAATGTAATAATAGTTATGTACACGCATAAATATGTACGACGACGATTACATGCCACTTATTGATGTATATATAATTGATCAAACATGTTAAATAAATCAAGTTCCATTGAAATGTTTTTAGTACCAAATTAAAGCACCTGGGTGGATTTCATCAAGAAAATTTTCACCATACAAAAATATTTTTTTTCTTTTATTAATTAAATGCATAAATATGTATCTAGAATTGTTAAGTTATATTTATTAGAGTATCTTGTTATGATTCCACACTAATTTGATGCATAATTTCGAAATTGTAGGCATCAAAAATATTTTACACGAGATGGTGATGACGACCATGCCATGGTTATGATTTTTTAATGGATGGCGATGATACTATGTGTATGGTAATGACGATTTACTATATCATAAGATTCATAAGGGTATTAAATCAAACAATTTTCAGTCAAATCAACAATGTATTTTCAAAGCGCCTTTGAATGTTTGTAGTTTATTCCAAACTTCCAAGCGAGTTTGGTTCCTGTCTCCTTACATTCCTGTACCAAAGAAGATTTTGTCGCTGGCTTCTTTAGCGTCTTCACTGCTGCCTGACTATCCGTGTATATGACCACGGCCCTCGTCTGCTGCACTTGCTCCTTTATGAGCCTTACGCACCGTAGTATGGCACAAACTTCTGCCTGAAACACACTCGTATACCTATCAAGTGGGACAGATACCTTTTCCTCCAATTTCGGGATAACTATATAATAGGTATGCCTGCTCCAGCTAGACCTGTGGAGCTTCTTATCGAACCGTCAGTGAAGCATATTTATAAACGTCGGATGTGCGACGTTTACCTTCCAGTTGTCCCTCTCCCCAATATGTACAGTCAAGGGCATTAATATATATACACTTCTCCATACTGATCCCTTACAAATGTGTCTATATATTAATGCACTCGACTGTACTCTATATTTCTTATCGAATGTCCTCTTCCTCTTTATGAGGTCATTGTGAGTTACCATCATTTCCATTTTAGACAGTACCCTATCTTGTATTAGTTCGTGTCGCTTGTGTACGCAACTTCCTCTCCATTCCTTGTATGCCTTCATTCGGTACCACTGTTCCATGGCCCTCTTTTCCGCTTCTATATGTAGCGCCTTTATACCTAGTATTACCTCTAAGGCGTGTGTCGGGTTGTCGGGTTGCCTCTGCATCTTTGCTAGGTACCTCTGATATTTCTTAATATGTGCTCTGTGTCACCAGACCACCGCTCCATATAGTACTCGGGAAGTATTATCGCCTTGGAGATCCATTCCAATATCCTCGACTTTAACCCCCATTTCCTTCACACCGCTCTTTTGTAATGATACAGTGTTCTTATGGCTTTCGCCGTTTGTTCTTTTACATGAGTTTTGTACCTGAGCGTGCTACCCAGAGTCACCCCCAGATACTTTTGCTCGTTTACCAACTCCAGCTCCTTGTCATGTACCCTTATGGGTCTCATCTCTTCTGTCTTCCTTTTGTTAGTGAATAACACAAGCTTCGTTTTTGATGGATTTAAATCCAGTCTCTCTCTCTGCACCATTCCAGCACTTTTAGGATACTACTGGCCATTATGTCCCTTATGGTGCTTAGTACCGGTCCACGTGCGACTATATAGCACTCCGTCATCGGAGTAAGCTTGCATATATAGGCCCCCCTTATTTTCTTCACTAATGAGTACAAGTCCACCCTGTGGGAAACCTCTTTTAGGACTAATTGACTTTTTATATTCCGCCCAGTGTCGCCTTTATAGATCTACACTTGAGCAATTTCCCTATCCATAGCGCTATTGTCTTGTTGACTCCTTCCCTTCTCAGACTTTTCTCTACCGATGAACATTTAATGGCACTTGCTACTACAAGAAAAACCAAAAATTATGGACCAATTTGCAAAAATTGTCAACTCCATACATACAGGATCATAACCATCCATTGCTTCAGTACCGGTATTGACACGCCCGGTGTTGACTATTTCACACAAAATCCTAGATTATTTTAGAACACTAATACTTAAAGCAACGTCAACGCCTCACTAGTAAGTTCCTTTAAGGTTACGTATTCCCAAGTAATTAGTTTAAATATTATTCAATTACTTACTGTAAACCACTCGTGGATGGTTATCACGCCACAGCGTGTTAATCACGTATTGCAGTCACATTTTTATGATTTTTTTTGGTTTGAGCCCGCAAAGACAAACGTGTACTCGGTTCCGCTGTTTCACCTGAGTTGAGGAGGCGGGCGTGGGTACACCCGGTATATTTAGACGCACGAGTACAAAACTACCTCAACTTTGACAGTGCGCTTACGGTGTTGATGAATTTTTGGTGTTAAACTTTTAAATATTTTAAATAGTACTTACGCGATGAAGGATTTTTATCATATTTTTTTGAACGTTTAACAACAATATTTAAAAACGGTTACTGAAGTAGAATTCGCAATCGTACGTTTGATTTGCGATAATTTTCAGTACAAATATGGAGGTTTAGATTTTTTTGTTAGATGGTGATGACTTTTGACATATAAAACATTCTATTAAAATGAAACTATTTAGATTTCGATTATTTTGATCAAAGGGCCTTAAAAATAAAACTACTGAATATCGAAAAGAATAAAAACCTAAAATAAAAAACAAAGTAAAAAACCTAAAATATATTTTTTTGAACACCGAAACGCAACTTTTTTCCGAGTTTTGAAATCCACCCACCTATGAGATACATATACACAAAAATGCTTTAGGACCAGAACGTACATTTCTCGTACATATTTTTTTATTGACATGCCCATTGAAAATTCGGCCGCAACATAACAAAATAAATAGCCCCCGCCAGGAAGTATGCTTCCTAGCGGTGACAGATTAACACCGTTTTCTCGTCGCGTACGTGTAGTACAATTTTTTTTAATTAGCGTACAATTTCGTACATTTCATGTACATTTTATTGATGTTAGTTTGAATACTGTACGACACCATGTCACCGCCAGGAAGTATGACACCATGACCCACCCTACTGTACAGTCAAGGGCATTAATATATATACACTTCTCCATACTGATCCCTTACAAATATGTCTATATATTAATGCACTCGGCTGTACATATACTTATCAATTGACAATGCAATATTACAATTACGTAGAGCTCATCCATGTCCCTCCAGCAAACTTGCATGAATTTGTTTGAAATGACTTGTTAAGGTGGTTCACTTGCCGTACTAAATAAATGACAAAAATAAAAAATTCTGATGATATTCAAAGGTGCCTCGGATATGCCAAGGGCGAAATTTAACTCCTTGAGATATACGACCTACAATATCTTTGTATTTTGGTAATTATGTAGTTTCGGGGTTCCAGTTATTTTTGAGGATACTGCCCACTGCCGACGTTCTAATTGGCCAAAATTAAATTTTAAACTTCAAATTAGGTTTATGTAGCGTTACTAGGTTGATGAACAATAAAAACCCAGTTGGCATTTATTAAATGGATTAATTACGCACAGACTGATTTTTAATTTTTGTTAGAACTTCTTCATTTTTCAAATTTCGCTAGACCGCTTTCTAGAGTTTGTGTGATAAGGGTAGAGTCACATATTGTTATTAATTTTCATACAAAGCACAACCCCAGTCTGTTCGTATAAACTCTAATCTACTACTGTATGAGTCACAGTACGAGTATGTTGGTTAAAATTGACTTTTCCATGCTATTGAACTCTACTAGTCACTCACTTTGTATGAGGGGATACATTTTTTATAGATATTTCGATGTTGGTACAAACAGCAACACTCCTAACTGACCATTAAAGACAGAGCAGAGAGAAAATGAAAGAGATAAATATATTTATATTTTGTCAACTTCAAATTAAACAATACACGGGAATGTTGATTATTCGCACTGTTCGCAACTTGGTCGAATAATACAAATCGGGTTGCGAAATCTTATGAGACTGGTATCACGACTTCGGCCGAACTCTGCTGACCAATGGGGCGGCATTGCTACGGTTAACCAACGATCGCTCGCGGTTTCTTCTGAAGGTGACATTACCATGGTTACGTAATAACAAAAACGTTTAACCAATGATTGAACGCGATTTTTCCGGAAGCTGACGTTACTATAGTTACGTTATATATAACATCCGCTTTAGTCCTGGAGACGTCAATCTAACTTCAGAGCCGGTAATTTGACTGCTAAGCTGCTATGTAGAAATTTTCGTTCATTTTCCTTTCAACGGCTGTCACTGTCAGATATTTTTTCAAAGTTAGAATTTCAGCCAGAAACTATGAAGTCTCTATTAAACATTTGTATGGCTACTGACAGATTAAAGGATTCTAGGTAGACTGTCAAACGTCTATCTACCATATTTCCACAAAGGTTACATTAAGTATTCAACTAACGTCAACTAAGAGATGTGACGAATGATAATAAAGACCGCAATAGCATTTGTCTCTGTCAATTAAAAAATAATTAATAATTTCCCGATAACATGGCTACTTATAAAAATATCTCTACTTGAAAAAATACCTCGCCTATTAATGTCAGATAAATCATGGCATCCGATTTGAAGAAAACATGAATAAATAACTAGACGGTTTTAGACAAATCTATGAAGAACTGTCGTTATCCAGTTTCCACTAGGAACAACGACATCTAGCGCCTAATAATGGCCGATAGCTAATTCTTAATTTTCGTAGACGAAGGAATTTTTATTGTCAACAAGTTTTCAAACACTGAAATTTTGACGCAACAAAGATTCGATGACATATCATCGGGGACCATCGGAAATGTCGCGATCGTGCCTACTAACGAAAAATGCCGAACCCATAATATTACACGACCAAATTGCATCCTTTACCAAGTGGCTCAACATTCCTATGTAACTGACATGTGACTGTAAGTGTGATTCTCTTTCATGCAATATTTCCAATTTCTGAAGTGTATACCTAGCTGTGTTGCTGTTTGTACTATGCACAGACAACATAACCTAAAGACGTAGCTTTATACAATTATTTCATTTAAACCGATGCTGCCAAAAATGCTGAGGTGCGGGCGGCGTAACATGAGCTAACTGTGTTGTGATTCGTCGTTTCAAGGTCAATGAGGTGTAAAACAAAAATGTCCGCCGGTCGCTAGTGATTTCCGAATGTCGATAAAAGTATCGATGGTTACAATGTCTATTGCTTTCACAATTCGATATTTGTCAGTGACTTACCGACAGGGGCGTAGCTACTGCCGTATTTGCCGTATCAATTATACGGGGCCCCCAAAGTATGTAAGGAAAAATAATAAAAACTTTCTAATTTATATTACCTCCATATAAGGGTCTCCAAAAAAATTTAATACGGGGCCCCGACAAGGCACGCTACGCCACTGCTTACCGACAAAACCGTAAATCCACCTATCCGTACTAATGCATACCATAAATGTGTAAGTATGTCTGTCAGTTTACTAAGTCTACACGCTTAAATCACTGAACCAATTTAGATGAAATTTTGAATGGAGATTATTTAAGACCCTGGAAAGGACATACGATATTTCATTCATCATCACCATTATCATCATCATCCCCGCAGATGAAGATATATTATGATACTAGCTTCTACCCGCAACTTTTGGTGTGACAAATAAAATGCATTTTATGTAAAAAAAAAATTTGTACTGTCTGTCTGCTGTGTCGTCATCTACACATTTAAACCGGTTTAGATGAAATTTGGAATGGAGATAGTTTAAGACCCGGGAAAGGACAAAGGATAGTTATTTTATCATCATCATTCACGCAAAGCTGCTGTCAAATATTAATATCACAATATATCTTTTCTGAGATAATAAATAAAACAATTTTATAAAATATACTTTTATTTGTACAATCATTAACTCGTAGTTACAAAGTTACCAAAAAACTACCATTAAAATACGTTGTATATAAAATTCGTCTATTATTCGTTTTTGTTAATTTGAAATATTCCGGTTTAAAGTGTCGAGAACATGTCACACTGCTAGGAGCAGGAAACCAATCATGTGACCGTTTTGTAGCATTCATCCACATTTCTTTCATGTTTGGGCATTTAGAGAAGATACACAATAGTACATTACTACCGAGGCCGGGAAGTGACTGGTTGCCGGTCGAATATATGTAGACGATATATAGTATTCGGACGGCAACCCGTCACTTCATGGCCGAGGTATGTATAATGCTTTTTATCAAACATGCAATGAAATGAAACATAAAAATGTATCTTCTTTCTAAGAAATTATAAGTACAACACATAACTAAGTCTTTGAAACACAACAAAAGTCAAATACGACACCAACACCTCATTTTTTTTAAGTTTGACCTGTTTGAAAGGTGCAAATTTATATTTTCAATAAGCGGTATTAGACGACGCGGTCTGTTGGATCCAATCAATCGTATGCGGTGATCGGGGCCGACTGATCGCGCCGTATAATACTGCTTTATAAATATTATTTTGAGTAGTTATTGTATATATTTTAAATTATATAATTTAAATACCTAATTATAACTGCAAAAATTAGCCAATCTTTTTTTTTAATACTAATATTACTTACAGATAATTATTGGCTAAAAGCCAAGATGCCAGGTCACACAACCCTATGTCAAATGAAAATTAAAAAAGAGGCTCTTGCCGGCCTAGGCCAGCAACGAGGTACTTCCCAGCCACTTTTTAGGCACATAACTACAACATTTCATTGCATGTTTGAGAAATATTATTTAACATAATAGTATTTTTGAAAATTATACTTCTACACTTTACACTAAACCAGAATTTATTTGACGATAATTGAATATACTCGTAATATCTTATCGATAGTAAACAGACTGCAGGTATATACATCACTAGTTTGGATACGGAGACTCCACCGCAGAGTCTGTTGCTTGGTACGATTGAGAATAAAGATTTTAATTTATCTTTAGTTACCTTATCGATAGTAAACAAACATACTCTACGGTCATCCCTAGTTCAGACGGCCTACCTGCTCGTTACGCTAGACAAGGAGGGAGTTATACTTCGTGCAAAGTATTAGAAAGAGACTTTGTAAAAAGACATCAACGAGTGCACTAGATTTTATGCTTAAACTATTTTTAATTTTAATTGAAATTTATAAAAAATTGCTCACTTGTGAAACGAAATACCATCTTTTTGCACACTAGATGTTTTTGTATTCTTGCTACACAATTTCACGCAACAGTAATGCATTTAGCATGACGTAAATCACGTTAAAACTTTCGTAATTATCTCATGAACGCCGGCCGCAGACTAAAGTTAGTAATGGAGGCGTGGCTCTAATATGGAGTGAATTCACCGTATGCGTGACAGAGGGGGTCGTCCGGCTATGCTACGTCTTGAGGTTATGTTGTCTGTGGTACTATGTTACTGAAAGTTCATCGTAATGGTTGGTAGACTCGGTCGTTCCCTTCCACCCTGTATAATTCTGCCGCCACGGTCGAAGTTTAAAAAAAAAGCTTCTAATCTGCCGCTTGTAAAATCTGCCAAATTATATTATTGACACAAAAAAAATCCGCCAAATCTGCCACCCCTAAAATCTGCAGCTCTAGGCCATGGCCTATTTGGCCTACTGGTAAATCCGGCACTGGTCATACGCTACTAAGCGTTAGCCATTGGCAACTTGGCTAGCATCCTGGTTAGGAAAATAGGTATAAGTTTGGTACTTACGATCGGAGTCATGCGGAAGGGCTGGTCGTCGTGGAAGTAGTCTGGGTTGGGGATCTTGCGCGGCGCCCACTTGCCCTTGTAGTTGGGGTTCGGGATCAGCGGCGCACGCCATATGCCCTGCAAATATTCATATTTGAGCATTTTTGCGAGAAGAGATCCAAAAAAATTTTTTTTTAAGGTAGGTAAATTTAATGTTTTTCCTACTCAGAATAACGAGTTTTTTCAATCTAGGAGAAAACAAGTACCAGAAAAAAATGGTCCCACATTTTTCATACATTTTACATGCTCTCCACTTTGTAACCGCTGTACAAAGTGTTTGAAAAACGGTTACGTAATAGAAACAAAAAGTTGGGACACTTTTTTTCTTCTAGTAGGATCGAAAGAGCTCGTGATTCTGAGCAGGAAAAACATAAAATTTACCTATTTCAGAAAAATAAGTTTTTGGATCTCTTCTCGGAAAAATGCCCATTTCCACACTTTCTCGAGATAGTACATTACTGCAGACTGCTTTGTATTTCTATGTTTCCAGGGGAAGCAAGTATAGTGCTTTTCTCAAACTTGCAATGAAATAAAAAATCGGATGTCAATTTGCCAGTAGGTATGTACACAAATAAAACGTATGTAATTTTATTTTAAACTGTTTGATGTAATCTTTTACTCTCTTCTCTCTCTTTTCTTGGATCATTATAAAATAAACTCAGATGAAAATCCATTGCATAATGTTAAAGATCTTCAGATCAATCGTCTAAGGATCAAGATCTATACAGGGTGTTTTTTTTTCGACCGTTCAAATTCTACGTAGTGAATGTGTAGGTCATACTCACCAACTTTTACTATGGGGACAAAGTCGAAATCGCGAAAAAAAAATCAGCTGTTTCATACAAATTGGCGGCATTACGCCGGCCGAAATGTATGAAACAGCTGATTTTTTTTTCGCGATTTCGACTTTGTCCCCATAGTAAAAGTTGGTCAGTATGACCTACACATTCACTACGTAGAATTTGAACGGTCGAAAAAAAAACACCCTGTATTAAAGTACATAGGCACAGACAGACCGGGAAGCGTATTTGTTTTTAACCATTTAGTCATTGGTTGGAGATCATCATACCTTGTAGGCAGGATTGGGAATCATAGCGGGCTTCCAGGGTCCGCAGCCTACACTGCAGAGCGGGTTATCGATAAGAGGGGCCTCCCACTCGCCATCCATCTCTTCGTCCCAGTCTGAAGGCTTCTTCGCTTCGGGGTCTGCAAGTATTACGTTAATTTACAACACATTCAGTGACCTGCTTAATATATTGTATTCAAATAATTTATTTAAGTAGCTTCGTTGTATGGTCGTATTACTTCAAACAGAATCAAATTCCTTATATCGTTCTCAGACACAACTTTTGTTCTCAATTGGCCACTACTGAATAATTTTCTCAGAATGGAAGCGAAAGGTCTTTGGCCTATATTGCCAAGATCACCAATGTCCAAGGATCACTAGCATCGCGATCGGGGAGATTTAGATCTACAAAACAATAATTTTCAAACGACGTCATTAGTTACTGATGCATTAACCCTTTGCAAACGAAAAGTCGCGATTTGCCTACTTATTAGACATGAGCGCCGCGCCGGCGCGCCGCCGCCGCCGATAAAAAACTACGCGCCGCCGCCGCCGATGCCGCCATCGGCGTGGAATCGGCGTGACCTTGATGAGGCATCATAAAATTACGCTTCTTTTAATACCAAGAATTAAATGTTTTTAAATAGCTAAAATCGTGGTAAATATCACCTTTCGAAAAGGTTTGACAAATATTATGGTTGTTCAGTCTAGTAGGTACAAATTTATGTATACGCCTGGAAGTTACAAAATTATGTATCCATTTAAGTGTCACATATGATAATTTAATTAACACTTATTATTCCAATACAAAAGATCAACATTTTAAACACAACAACAACACCCCTAAATTTATGTATTTACTGCGCAGCTGTCCAATTTGGAAATATCCTTCCATCCTATCATCCATTGACGATTTACTCCAGGCTACATTATCCAAAATTTTAAATATTCATTTCAACATTTCTTCTTGGATCCAAGCGGTTCTTCCTGTAAGACTCGGAGGGCTGGGTGTTCGCTCCTCATGCAGCGTGGCGCTTCCAGCCTTTCTGTCCTCTACTTACGGCACGTTGTCTCTCGTCAGTAATATTTTAAACCGTCCACAGTTACTTGACGACGAGGTGGCGTGCCTGAGGGAGGCCAGAGAGGCTTGGTGTTCGTCGTGTCCAGGAGTCGATCTTCCAGCCACACGCCGTAGTCAGAGAGCTTGGGATTCACCTCGACTGAATACTATACATGCCGACCTCCTTTTAAAATCTCCAGACGACTCGGAACGGGCCCGACTGCTTGCAGTTTCTGCCCCCGAGTCTGGACACTGGCTCCATGCCCTCCCGTCTCGCCAGATCGGAACTGTCCTGGATCCTAGCACTCTCAGGATTGCTGTATGCCTGAGACTCGGCTGCAGCATTTGTATCCCCCACATTTGCGCCTGCGGCAAAAGCGTGGATCAGCCCGGACGTCATGGCCTTTCATGCGCAAAGAGTGCCGGCAGATTGTATCGCCACGGCACCATCAATGACCTGGTTCGCCGTACGCTTTCTACCGTGTCTGTGCCTGCTATCTTGGAACCGGTGGGTATGGCCAGAGACGATGGAAAGCGTCCCGACGGAGCCACGTTGGTGCCGTGGAAGTTGGGTAGGGCTTTGGTGTGGGACGCAACGTGTGTTGACACGTTCGCGCAGTCCCACATCCAAGGCACACGAGCACAAGCCGGTGCTGCTGCTGACCAGGCCCAGGTTCTCAAGCGCCGCAAATACTCGTCGCTTTTAATCAACTACGAGTTTGCGGCGCTTGCAGTAGAAACTTTAGGTCCTTGGTCAGCAGACATGAAGACTTTTATGAGGGCCATGTCGTCCCGGCTGCACGAAGCCTCTGGTGACCCAAGGGCTGGCGCTTACCTCGCACAAAGAATCTCTTTAGCGATTCAGCGAGGTAACGCCGCCAGTGTCATGGGCTCATGGGCACCATGCCGCAGGCGGATCTTTTGGAAGGTATTTTCTTTTTATAGGTAGTTTGTTTAGGTATATTTTAATTTTAGTGTAAGTTTTATCTTTATTTTTTCATTTTAGTTTAATTTGTAATTTATTTAAACCATTTAAGTTAGTAGCCATGTTTGGTTTTCTTGTACTCGGTTGTAGTTCATATATGCGTATTAGTAATTATTGAAACCAATATAATTATATACTCTTAATTCTTCTTGATGACGGAAATCACAGCGAACCTTCAAGATGTGGTTCGCACCCTCAGGGAAGAAGGCAAGAGATTTTGTGAAATGCAGGAAGTCAAAGCTTTCGGCGGAGACCTTAGGGCAGTTAGGGCTAATGTAGGAACGACGTGTAAACCCGTCTCTTCGTCAAGGAAACGGACTCTAAACTAAACCGAGAGATCAGTAAGCACGTACAAAAAAGAGATGTTGAAAATGGTGTTCGTACAATCTCTAGGAAGAAGCCACCTGACGAAGCTGACTACACAGCTCGTGGAGAAGTCGTTACTTCGTAGCCGGTTATTCATTATGCTTCGCATGCATCTCGACCTGATCCCGAAAATGAGGATTCTAGACCCACTTTGATACGTCACTGCACCGAAGACCTGCTAGAAGTCAGTATCGGCGAAATCGAGATTGCTCTAGGGCAGCTTAAAAACGGAAAATCCCCAGGATAGGATGGCGCTATAACAGAGTTGTTAAAATCAGGAGGTAAGCCTTCCACTGAGCGAGCTGCAAAACCTTTTTAACGCTGTCCTATTCGAAGGGAGAACTCCGGAGGCATGGGCTTACAAGTGTGGTCAGCCTGTTTTTCAAAAAAGGAGACAAAACCCTGATGAATAAAAATCGACCCATTTTCTCTTCCAAGCCATGTCTATAAGCTGTTCCCAAGAGTGATCACGAACCGTCTTGCGCGGAGACTCGACGAATTTAAACCTCCGGAACAAGCTGGATTTCTGAGCGGATACGGCAACATAGACCACATCCACACAGTGCGGCAAATTATACAGAAGACCGAGGAGTATAATCAGCCCCTATGTGTGTAGCATTTGTGGATTATGAGAAAGCCTTTGACTCGATTGAGATCTGGTCTGTTCTGGAGTCCTTTCAGCGATTTCAAGTTGATTGGCAATACATCCAAGCGATAAGATGTCTCTTCGAGGCCGCCATCATGTCGGTTCAAGTACAAAATCAGCAAACAAATCCTATACCATTTCATAGAGGCGTGACATAAGGGAACGTTATCTCCCAGAAAATGTTCTCAAATGCAATGGAGGGCCGACATGTTTAAGACACCGAGCTGAAAAGAATCAACATTCAATTGTATAATTGTTTGTTTTAACCATGTTTTCTTTTTTGTTAAGGTGTGCAATAAAGAGTATTCTATTCTATTCAACATTAATGGCGAGTACGGGAAGTAGATATGTACTTGTACATATACCTCGGGCAAACATTGCAGATGGGTAGAAACAACTTCGAGGATGAGGTGAATAGAAGAATTCAGCTAGGTTGGGCAGCATTTAGGTAGCTACGTCGCGTCTTCACATCGTCGATCCCACAATGTTTGATGACAAAAGTCTTCAATCAGTGCGTCCTACCCGTCATGGCGTACGGACTGTACGGAGCCGAAAAGTGGACACTGACGGCGGGTCCACAAGTTCAAGGTCGCTCAGCGAGCTTTAAAAAGGGCTATTCTCGGCTTCTCTCTGCGGGATCGAATCAGAAATGAGGTTATCCGACAGAGAACCAAAGCGATCAACATGGCCCACCGTATTAGCAAGCTGAAGTTGCAGTGGGCTGGCTATATTAATTAATAGCTGTAGTACCGACAACCGCTGGGGTAAACGAGTTTTTGAGTGGAGACCGCGTGTCGGTAAACGTAGTGTAGGACGCCCTCCGGCAAGGTGAAGCGACGATTTGCGCAGAATGGTTGGCAAGAGCTGGATGTGAGCATGAGCAGCCCAAGATCGAAGACGGTGGCGTAAAATTGGGGAGGCCTATGTCCAGGAGTGGACTGCGATAGGCTGATGATGATGTATTGTTAAATGTCAATTATTTATCGATAGTTAAAGAGCATTTGAGTCAATTCCTCTGACAATTTGATTTTTGCTATGGAAAATTTCGGCTTTGCTATTTAAAGGACCCCGGGCCTAAAGTATGGAAAATGTGGTTTCAGTCAAATCTTCTGAAATTTTTATGTTATAGATTTCAGTGCCCTGAACAAAAAACTCTATGGGTGCTACCACGGTTTCCGGGTCCCTTTCCATGTTCTGCTCGATTTTGTACCAGATAACAAAGTAGTACATATAGTTCTACTTCGGGTCTATTTATTTAAACAATTGACATTAGTTTGAACCTTTTTTGTGATAATGCTGGTTCACCCCGGGGTCCTTTGCTATTAACTCTATGAACAACTGGTTTCAAGGCCACGCCGCCGATACGCCGCCGCCGCCGATGAATTTTGACCGGCGCGCCGCCGCCGGCTATTTGGCCATCGGCGCTCATGTCTACTACTTATTAATGAACTATATTGACTTTTTTTATTGTGTGTGTAAATCCGGGTGTAAAGGGTTAACCTAATCATCAGTATTGCGACACAGGGTGGAAATGCCGCCAGCACCCTAGGTACAATGCCAGAAGGGTCAATCTTAGTATAACCTTAAATTAGCAATCGCGAGATGGCCCTATGTTCTTTTGAGTAACTACTATACAGGGTTATTTTTTCACCAGTACAAAAAATCAACATACGTAATAGTAGTCCAAGTTACAGAATACTAGCATTTTTTGTTACTACCCATTTAGAATAAAAAAACTAAAATACCGATGTTTGAACTTATCCGCAAACCTAATAAGAAAATTGGACGCATTACGCATTATCAATGTACATAACTAGCAAAACACACGAACTGGCAACTGTTTGTTTACAACGTCATCGCACGTGGCATGGCGGCTTAGAAAAGCGGCAATGATAATAAGTTTATGATTATGACTTGGCAAAAAAATCTTACTTGATCCCAAATCTTCCTTCATACTTGCACTAAGGACAGAAACTTTCTTCATTGAGGCGTATTTAAACACTTGAAATCAACTTTATGCACAATGATTGGAATAAAAAAAACATACCTGATTAATGGAGTCCATTTCTCATACTAATTAATTAATTCACATACTTAAGCAAGTGTTCAAAATGTTGGCCGTGGTTATCTAAACACGCTCTTGCCCGTTTTTGAATGTTTCCTTCGATATTTCCCAACACAAGTCTGTAGTTCTCACTTTTAAGTTCATCAAATACACTTATTATTAGATTTTTTAAGTCTTTTAAATTTTGGGCCTACCCTCACCCCACAAAAACAGTCACACGGGGTCAAATCTGTTGACCTGGCTGGCCATAGCTATAACACTGGCATTTTCCAGGCGGGGCACACTTTCTTCAGCGTATAGCCGTTGGGCTGCCACTTCATTTTCCCCAATGAGAAAATAACTACGAACCATTTCGTACGAGCAATTTCCGACTGAAGGTAGTACGATGCGGCGCGTGCGCACATACCTACGTCAACCGTGACACTGACAGTCCCTGACCTAGTCACCGAGATTGAGGTAACTGCTATGTTGCCAACTCGTGCGCAGGTCGCTCACCCCTTTCCGCCGCCCTCTGCGTCCCGCACCCCGTTGACGTCTTATCATTAGTAGGCCCATTATTTTGCATTTGCATGAAGGATAAATTAATAATAAATGAAAAAAAAATGACAATTTTATTTGATAAATGTAATCTATTATCGATACCAAATATGTGGGAAAATTTATTGTACAAACAGCAACACTCCTAACTGACCATTAAAGACAGAGCAGAGAGAAAATGAAAGAGATAAATATATTTATATTATGTCAACTTCAAATTAAATAATACACGGGAATGTTGATTGACGCAACTTGGTCGAATAATACAAATCGGGTTCCGAAATCATATGAGACTGGTATCACGACTTCTGCCGAACTCTGCTGACCAATGGAGCGGGCCTTGCTACGGTTAACCAATGATCGCTCGCGGTATCTTCAGAAGGTGACATTACCATGGTTACGTAATAACAAAAATGATTGATGATTGATTTTCCGGAAGCTGACGTTACTATAGTTACGTTATAGATAACATCCGCTTTAGTCCTGGAGACGTCAATCTAACTTCAGAGCCGGTAATTTGACTGCTAAGCTGCTATGTAGAAATTTTCGTTCATTTTCTTTTCAACGGCTGTCACTGTCAGATATTTTTTCAAAGTTAGAATTTCAGCCAGAAACTATCAAGTCTCTATTAAACATTTGTATGGCTACTGACAGATTAAAGGTTGACTGTCCTATAAAGGGAGACTGTCCAACGTCTATCTACCCTATTTCCACAAAGGTTACATAAGTATTCAACTAACGTCAACTAAGAGATGTGACGAATGATAATAAAGACAGCAATAGCATTTGTCTCTGTCAATGGAAAAAATAATTTAAAATTGCCCGATAACATGGCTATTTGTAAAAATATCTTGACTTGAAAAAATACCTCGCCTATTAATGTTAGATAAATCATGGCAAGCCATGTGGTGACGGCAATAAGAATACAATTTGTCACCACCCCACCCCAACTCCTCCTGCGGGTGTCGTAAGAGTCGACTAAGGGATTGAAGTGTCACTGACCATTATTTGATCAAAGATTGATGATGGGCAGCAGCGTCATCACAGTGGACACATTACTGCGATCGCCAATCCGCTTGCCCAGCGTGGCGACTATGGGCATTTACCTCCTAATGCGTCTATACGCGTAGTTAATAGGAGAGGCCTACGTCCAGCAGTGGACTATCATAGGCTGATGATGATGATGATGAAATCATGGCATCCGATTTGAATTGAAGAAAACATACTTTTTTTTATATGGTTTTTATTTTTTGTTACATTAATGAATAAATTCTTGTTGACCTCGTAAAAACATTAATAAATTACTAAACGGTTTCAGACAAATCTATGAAGAACTGTCGTTATCCAGTTTCCACTGGGAACAACGACATCTAGCGTCTAATAATGGCCGATAGCTAATTCTTAATTTTCGTAGACGAAAGAATCTTTATAATTCTGTCAACTAGTTTTCAAATACTGAAATTTTGACGCAACAAAGATGACATATCATCGGGGACCATCGGAAATGTCGCGATCGTGCCTACTAACGAAAAATACCGAACCCCTAATATTACACGACCAAATTGCATCCTTTGCCAAGTGGCTCAACATTCCTATGTAATTGACATGTGATTCTCTTTCATGCAATATTTCCAATTTCTGAAGTGTATACCTAGCTGTGTTGCTGTTTGTACCGGTGAAAAAATAACCCTGTATATCTGTCAGATAAAGCTGTCCTTTTCTTTCTGAGGAAAGAAAAGTAATAATTTTATCCGACGCTTGTGCAACAGGCCGTAATAGCAGTATCTCTCTTTCATCACGGGCCTATAAATCCCTGTCTTTTGATAGGCTTGCGCGGGGATACAGATCCAACACGTAGAGGCCCTTTGGAGAAAATTGCTGTGTTTTACACCTGCTGCAACCCATTCACGGGCACAAAAATAGATATCCGTGAACCGGTCCCAGCAGGCATATAGAGGCTATTGAAGATTATTTGGAAAAGACTAATGGGTTATGGTGATGAAGGTTGGATGGATAGGAGATGGAACTATAGAAAAGAGGTCCGGACACCTGCCATAACAATGATTTCTCTTATAGCAGTATTATTATTATATTACCGGGAATCATCTCAGGCTGGTCGTCGAGCCACCCATCAGGTTTGGCGGCGTTGGGGTCGGGGATCTGCGCGGGCGCCTGCTCGTCCCAGTCGTCGGGTTTCGTCGCCGCCGGGTCAACGATCTGCCGGAAACAAGTGTCCATGTATGAAACCACTAACAAGTAAATTGCGATTAACGACCACTCTAAATACTATGATGATGGTGTGTGGACGACGGTGATTTACATAGGGAGTACCCGCAGAACGCCTTACTTATATAAAAGTATTGAACTTTGCATCTATAGAATGAAATAAAGTACATAAGGAGACCTTTTTAATGACACTACTCTCAGCTCTGTTGGTTTTTGGTCCATTTTGACGCATAGTCCTTTTCGACGTTCGACTGGTTTATTAAAACATTAACCCCCTTATTCATAAACGTCTGCTAACTTAACAAGCCGCTAGGTATTCTTCGTCCCTTTTGCTCTTATGGACACATTGTTTAGACCGAAAGATACCAACAATTATTAGCGGCTTGTTAAGTTAGCAGACGTTTATGAATAAGGAGGTTAATGTTTTAATAAACCAGTCGAACGTCGAAAAGGACTATGCGTCAAAATGCAAAAACCAATAGAGCTGAGAGTAGTGTCATTAAAAAGGTCTCCTTATGTACTTTATTTCATTCTATAGGTGCAAAGTTGAATTCCATCAGATACTTTTATATAAGTAAGGAGTTCTGCGGGTACTCCCTATGTAAATCACCGTCGTCCACACACCAATCATCATAGTATTTACTCTGATGAAAATACAAATATCTCCGTTTTGCAATGGAATTGAACATGGTACCCATAGAATGAAATGAAATAAATGTAAATACCTATTTAATGACACCACCTTCAATTTTGTTGGTTTTTGGTCCACTCTCCATACAAATCTGCCCATGGTCCTTTAAGATGCTCAACTTCTAACACATGAAATTGCTATAGTAATAATAATAAACCTATACCAAGCGTATGGCGTAAATGCAGGCAGAGGAGTGTCACTACGCGTTTCCACATTTACATGCCGCGTTGACCGAAATCGGTCTGGATTAGTGGTAAGTTTTTACTATAAAAGTAAGATCTTACCCTAGGTAAAAAAGGAAAATCATAAAAAGGAAACTTACACTAACTACACTTAAGATTTAACACACAGGCCTAGCCATTCTGCATACGTATACGATAAGTCACGTGAATAATGTATGGAAATGGTCACGTGACTTTTCGTTCTAATCTGTCATTCTCATACTTATCGCTTATCGTCTACAATTGAAAAATGGCATCTTGGCTAGGCTGGCTGATTTTAACTTGAACATGACGAAATCCCAAATATCAACTATGTACCTTTTCCCTTTCATCCCAATACTCAAGTTTCTTATCATTGGGGACGTCAATCTCGGATTGACCACTCGTTTTACCACTTTGTCAGCGCAATTATTATGTATGCCTCTACCAAATTGCAAATTTCTAGTACTAACGGTCACTGAGCTATGCTGCTGACAGACATGGCGAAACTATAAGGGTTTCTAGTTTACTAACTACATTTTAGACTTAAATATACCTTACGACACAATTTACGACAAATGTCAACTGTGTACCTTTTCCCTTTCATCCCAATCCTCAGGTTTCTTATCATTGGGGTCGTCAATCTCCTGCGGCGGGTTGACGGGCGGTGTGAAGTCCTCCAATAGCGAGCCAGCGTTCACCTCCTTGTCGTCGATGAGGACAGAGAACGTGTTGTCGGGCCGCACGATCAGGGTGTATAGGTGGGGCTCTTTGTCCTTGTAGATGTCTTCTAGTCGCTGACTGGCGAGGTGAAAGAAAGGTTCGGTATGAAAAACTTAAAGTCATCAAGTATGCCTAGCACATGACTGGCGCGACAGTATCTCGCCGCGAGATAGTCTATCCGTCCCTCTTTTGTTAATATAGCTAGTGAAGGACGGGAGATCTATCTCGCGGCGACATACTGTCGCACCAATCATGTGCTGAGCCTGCTGTTGTATGTTTGAGTGACGTGTTCGAATAGATAAGACATGGGCGAATCAACTTTTTTCTGTCTGTTATTGTTACATAGTTTAAGTAGCATAATTTTGCATAAAACCAAAGGCCAATTTTGCACATCTCCGCTCCTCTCCGTGTCAGTGGAGCCGCACCCTTATGGATGAATAGAGCCTAATGCGTTCGTTTCCAATCAGTACAAATAAATAGAAAAGAAAAATCTGTCAACGTCAATGTCACTCGTGTTATTCATTCATTTTTTTTTCTTTTTCTTTGTACTCGTTACGGACAAAAGCATTAGGCTCACTTATAAAAAAAATTGTTAACAAATTATTAGACGTAAAAATAAAAGCGTCGCATTTTCTTGAACCTGAAGACAACAGCTATCAGGGAAAAATATAATTATCATACCTCTACAAAACTTTACATAGCCAATTAGAATCTTTGTGTGCAACTGTATAGACAAAGTAGTTTGGTAGTTAGAATGAATAGGATTGTCAGTTAAAACTGTTTTACATATTAATAGACATAAAGAAAATAGTTTCTTAATAAATTTTACTCTTTACCATAGGGTAAAGAGTAAAATCTATAACAAACTAATAACATCAGTGTAACATCATTTGGGCAACGGAATCCAGTAGTGCGAGCATACTCCACCACCCATGAATTTGCAACCATTCTTTATAACAGGGATGGGCAAAAAGTAATATGATTACTCCTTCCGATTACTTTTGTATGTGTACTTTGTAATCTAGATACAAAATGCACATGCAAATGTAATTTACAGGAGTAATCAGATTACTTTTTGCCCAATTCTGTTTCACAAAGGGCATTGAATAGGGATGATGACTGTAGTTAAAATAAATTATATTACATTATGCACGACATAATACACAATGAAATTATTACTATGACGTAGATTGAAGTAATTTTTGTACAGAACATCTATTTAATTAATTGAAGAGAACTTCACTCTATCGTGACGTCACTTTTAAGTATTTCATATAAAATTCCATAGTGGTGATCGTTTTGACAGTTCGAAAAAAGATGCTGATTTGACTTGCTAGTCATGCCTATTGAATTTTATAATCTATTAAGATCATACTTACGTAGGTTTCTTGCTATGTTTCTCCTCGATGGTCCCGTTCTTGGGGTTCTTGTGGCGGAAGATGAAGTGGAGCTTATTGTCGTTGCCGCACTTGTCGGGCCCGAACATGATGGTGTACGGTGTCTGGTCGAAGAACTTGCGCAAGTCAGCTTTGGTGTTGGTGCCGCGAGAGAGCAGCTTTATGTACGCTCCGCCGCAATTTTGACCCTCCTGTAGACACAGAATTGGTGTGTTCAGAGGTACAAGTAAAATAAATACATAGGTATTTTATAAGTGTGCTTTAGGACTGGAATTTGCATTCCATTGCATAACATTTACAACGCAAATCAAACAAGCGTGTAAAAGACTTGACAATGAATGAAAGAAAGTAAATGAAATCCCTACATTGGTCGCTGTGGTCGGCAAATGATCAAGGGTCACTGAATCCCCACTAGCAAGGTATGTTCACTGCTACTGTCACAAACCAGGAAGCTCCATACGCCACAGTGGGAAAATGTACAGACATGCAAAACATGCCTTGCCAACAGTAAAGTTTTAGGATGTTTCTTCAATCCATGGACAATCTAGCTTTTAGACCCAGCTATACCACCCCGCCTAACAAAATATAGGTGCCTGCCTTCGAGTTGCCGAAACCTCCTCGTAATATAATACACTTTGCGGTCGCGCTACTTTGGGTAGCATGTAGACAGACATACACATATTGCTTGGTATGGTAGCACAGAATTCATCTCAAGAAGTTTAATATTGTTTCCATTTGATTTTCTAACTATATCTTTATAACTGAAACGTAAACAAATGCGTCTACAAGTCACAAGCGTCATCACTTCCGATAACAATCTCCAGTTTGGCGACGCGCCAGTAAATTTTGAAAACACTAACATCTTTGTGTTATTTCAGTCTTTATCCCCCTTTTAATTGCGATGACTTTGGCTTTTCCAAGGACGATGACATTGGCAGCATTAAGTCATGCGAGTTTTGTCAGGAAATAAACATTCATATTTTCTTAAGATACTATATGGCCTTTTGTATGGCAGCATAGCATAGTATCTGAATAAAATCTGCATTCACATAAAAAAAAAATTAAAAATAAGAGACCCACTAAAAAGGTGTCTGGCAATAAGGCAAGCCCATATATCTCACGTGCCTTCACTCTCCTAAGAAACTTTTTTGGTAACAAAGTTCATTATACCTGTAGTCTGTTTTAGGTATTTAATAACATTTATTGGCTAACCAACCAAATACAAAACCATCTGGACCAATCAGTGAATGATGTAAAATTAACCTAGTTTATTTGAACATGATAAATGTTTTCAGCTCCTCTCAAGTGGATTAATCTTAATACTTGTTGTATATTGTATGTTTGTCTATCCTGTCATTTTACTCTCCAACTCAAATTACTCTAAGGTTAGCTGGAAGAGATCTCTTATAGGGATAAGTTCGCCTTTGTAATAACATTTTTATTATTATGTCGAAATTTTAGTTTTGTACAATAAAGTGCTTTACTACTACTACTACTACTAATCTGTCATGTGCCGCAAATATTTTTTTCTAAGAGTTTTCTCGTCCGCGGATCCACGTTCCGGCACACGAAGGCTTAAGGAGCCATTTGAGGGTAGATTTTGTTTACATTTAGTTAAATACCTAAAACCACAGACTATAAGTATGTATGTATAGTACACTTAAGTAGGAGACACAATAAGTCCATTATGCATGATGCAATACTAGGTTTTACTTTCTTACTACCACCTTGAACTCGGTCAACACTGACTCAGCTATAAGCCAATTAGAGAATTACGTCTTGGCTATCGGTGAAACTAATTGGGTTTTTCAGACACGCCAATAATGAACTTCAACAAATATTGAACAGACAAAAAATCTATGCAAGCTTTATCAAAAATGTGAACATACAAACTTTTAATAGAAAATAATTATAGTTATGGAATCTATGGATAAAAAAAATCAAGGTATACAAGGTGATCAAAAATAAGTCCATTCCGTAGGAAGTTTATGGAAGTTACAGAGGAGTAGATTTTTTTTAAGAATACATACTACTAGGTGCTACTATAACTACTACTTCTGAAACTTCAAAATTATTTACAAAAAAATCCTCTAAGATTCCCAAAACTCCACTGGCTATGGGAATGCCCTTAATTTTTGGCCAGCCTGGTTATAATACTTATAATACATTAGTTACTCTGTCAGATTATCATACAATATTGAAGATATATTTCTTTTTTTGTCAATCAAATTTATAAAGGGATATTTCAAAGGTTTTAATAGTTTCGAAGGAAACATAGCCTTTTATGTACTTTTAGTAACTGCTTAGTGACTGGCACAACACAGTCAATTTCATTTATATTTTAATTTGGTACCTATTATTATCCTTAAATATTTGGAACAAGGAATGAAAACCCACTCTTACTTGGCATAACCCTTCCTTACCTGCATAGTAACTTCATACTGCACAATAAGTGGTTTATCCTTAAACTCGAATGGCTTGTCCAGGAGTGCAGAGATGGCAGCATGCTTGGCTTCTGTTGTCAGGACAAGACCCAAATCATCACGCAAGATCTTGCGTGAAGGGGCTTGGATCTGGAACATGGTTGGGTTATGTTGTAGATTAACCCTTTTCATCTTGGTGGTCAACTATAATGACCACATAGTATAATTAAAAACCTTAATATGAATAGTTTTGTGTTCATATTTGACACAAAGACTCAATAAGATTTTAGAAAAATAGGTATTTGAAACAATTGCTGTTACTTTGCACTACCTAAATCCCAGATACACTATGGAGGGAACAACTGCAGCTTCGCTCCATAATATCTATGCAAAATTGGCAAAAGCAGAGTTTCAGAACTGAAAGACATTCTTTAATAATCCCAAATTTTTTTTTTTCTGGAACAATTCAAATTGTTTTGTTAAATATTATTTGAGTCTTGTTTTTTAAGCAGTAACACTGCTATGTATATAAATTTAAATATCATATACCAAAGGAAAATCCTACCTCCAGTGTTAGCAATCTTCAGTATTTTTTCTTTGGTATATGACATCTAATATGCAAAAAATAAAACAATATATCTATTTAAAGTTCCAAATAAAAGGCTTTTTGATCGAAGTAATTTTAGATTTATGAAATATATTATACACGGTGGAATTTAATCGGTGAACAGGAACCCATTTTTCTAATTCAGTAATCGATGGCGGTCACGTTTATGTAGTACTTAAGTGGAACCAAGTTTTTTTTTTAGCATAACAAATTTTTATGTTGAAATTAAACTTTAATTAAAATTTATTGTCACCCTACTAATGGTTTAGTCTGAAAAGTTTAATACCTCTTTTCAAACTATCAGCCATGCATCGCTCTTATTTTACATAGGAATAGAGTCTATCGCAAAAATTAAAGCATGTGAGTGGTTATTGCTCATTTATGTTTTAGGTTTCTATGGCTGATAGTTTGAAAAGAGGTATTAAACTTTAATTTCAATAAATTTTAATTTCAACATAAAAAAAATTTATGCTAAAAAAAAACTTGGTTCCACTTAAGTACTACATAAACGTGACCGCCATCGATTACTGAATTAGAAAAATGGGTTCCTGTTCACCGATTAAATTCCACCGTGTATACATATTAAAGATATCCATATCTGGTAGGATACAAATGATCACTTCACTCATATTCTGTACTATCTCTTAAATACTACTTGGTTGACATTGGTACAGGATAGAAAAATCAATTAATTGGTGAAACATCCTGTCAGCAAATTAGATCATTATTGAAAAAATTGTGTTATTGATAAAAGGGCAGGATCAAAAGTTAGGAAAAACATCAAAGATTATGAAATATGTTATATGAGACGAGATCTGCAGCTTTTGAAGCCAGTGCCTAATAAATTTGTATTTTAAATATGTATTAGGAAAAGAAGTCAGTATTGTGGAGGAGCCAATGCTCAACACAGCCCCAATAATCTATCCTCGTACTGCCCATCATTCAGTTTGAGCTATTGAAATTTACATAATTATAGTTGCTTTTCTTTTGTTCTACATATTACATAAAATAAAATAATTTTGAGAGTAATCTCACAACCTAAACAGGCTATTTATTCATTATTTGACAAAAATCGAATACATATGTCGTTTATAATTCACATTGGGCAGGACCAGGTTATACTTGCAATCATTGCAATAAACAGCAGGATATTGTAGATTGGGTTTTAACAATTTTAACTGTTGATTATTGGGTTGTTTAAGATTGTTAATCTAAGTCACAGTAACATGCATATTTGATTTACATACATTACATGATATTATTTTTTAAGTCACTTACCTCCCATTTGCCATCATATTTAGCAATATTGTCATCAACACCCTGTTTCTTGGCCTCCGACTTTACCCATTTCTTCTTATATGAACTCTCATCGTCAAAATGTTCTGCTAAGTAAATACTATTTGAATTTATAGATGGGCTACGATACTGGTCCTCTTCTTCAACCTGAGAAGAAAACTTTATGAATTATAAGTATAACAATCACCTAAAAAATGTATTACAAATGTGACAGTGATATATTAATACTACACAATTGGAGAAATCTCTAACCTAATAAACTTATCAGATGCAGGTGATAAGCAAGGATCGGACAAACGCCCGTCATTTTGAAAAAATAACCCTGTTCCGTTTGGTAGAGACTTCCTTATCTTATGATGTTAACATATTTTATTAATTTAAGGTATTTATTTAATTATTTAAGATATTTTTTTTATAATACGAACACAAAATTTCTTTTTAGTATATCCCAACAATTTCTTAGATACTTGTGCACACCATGATTGTTCGAAACGTCGTTACAACGTTTATAATTCGTTTCAATCGTTTTATATCATAAATAGGTAGCTATCGCGGTGACCGAAGAATATAATTATACACTCAATAGATCAAAATTCAATTTAAAAAATTCTAAGTCGTTTATTTGTCATAAGTTCACAATCAGGGTAGATACAAGTAAGAAGGAGGTGGGATCTCCTAAATAGATAATCCGTGATAGTGTTATTTAAAAAATATCTTATAAAAGAAAAAAAAACTTCATAAGATAAGGGAGTCTCTACTGTACGGAACAGAGTTATTTTTTCGAAATGACGGGCGTTTGTCCGATCCTTGGTGATAAGCATTTAAAATTATATCAAATTAGGTCATTCACCTCAACAATTTGTGGTTATGATTTATAACATGATTGCTATAACCTATGTAAAATTGACACAGTACCTCTACGGTGATTCCATCATTGGAATCTTCACTTTCGGCATACACGTTAGCCGCTGCAACCACTAGCACCAATAAGGCACTAAAAAAACTAGTGAATCGAGCCATCTGAAAAAATAATTAATTAAGAAAGAATGCCTGTGCAGCCCGTTGGGCAAAGATTCATTAAATAAAATGAAATCGAACTCCTTTCAACTTGGATTGTAAGAACTCTAAACGTTAACTTAATTATAAAAAGCTGGAATAAAGAACGCTTTGCAAAGCGTACTGTAGTCTGTAAACCGAAATACGAACACCGGATATCCTCAATAACTTTTATAATAATGAACCCCTTTTTGTTTCCTAATTGATATTAACGATAAAATTTGCTATTCGCTACCTTGCTCAGGGTTCCAAGTAGTTTCAACTATATTTTTACTCAATGTTCATTTGATTTTCACTGATACTATGAGAATATGACTGAGAAACTTCAGATCTAGATGGATTTTCGTGAAAATTTTCAACCAATCAAAAACAAACAGTTGTCAGCTGCGATCGAGAATTTTCCGTTGCGTTCAATTTGTTTCATTTGTGGGAAAAATGTTTTGTAAATAAAATTAGTAATCATGCCTGATAAATAATTTATAATTTTCAATTTTATTCCTTTTATTCAAATGGGAGATAAACAAATTATTACAATGCAGTTCATTGGCATAATTGCACTGTTGTGGTCATCTAATTTGCTCAAATATTAAAAGCAAAAATATAAACCAACTAAATATAATACTCGTAAATACCGATGTCACATGTGTTTTCTTTCTTTTTTTCGTAAGGTATTTGATACTGTCTATCCTACTCGCGCATTTCCGCAAATGACAGAGCAGCAAGTTAATTAATTTAGTGGCATACGTTGCCGGTTTTGTTTACGTGAAACATTGAAAAGAAAATAAGAAAATAATTGTTTCGGGAGCCTTTATAAATTGTGAAATACGAATATTTGTCCAATGTGTTGTGCAATGGCACAATTTTTATTGATTCTGTCGTTTTGATGGAAATATATTCTAGCAAAAGGTATGTATTTATTTGAATGTTTAGACATACTCATCAATCTCATCATACCATTTGTTTATCCGGTAAATACATACTTATTTCATCCTATGAGCCAAAGCCAACTATAATTTCTTTCAAACTAATAAGGACGTGTCGTACGAGAAATTTGGTGATAACATTTTCATTACCTCGTTATTACTGTCACAGCAGGTTTTATCAGTATATGCTTATTTTGTAATTACTAATTTATGCTATTTTCACTACTTTTTAGCATATAAATTGCATATTGATAAATGATATGACGTAGGTACTCGTACACTTGTGAGCCGGGGCTTCATATTAACTTGGGTTATCACTGTTAAGCAATACATAGAAAAAATTTACAAGAAATAATGTGAAATTTGTGTCTCTACTTCTCACATGATATATAAAACTTTACACCGTTAAACTCAAGAAGTTTATGCAGTTTTTGTTTATTCAAAGTGTCATGCAGTGCAAAAAAGGTATTCATTAGTTCGTTGCATAAGGTAAGAGTTAAATTTATAAGTTATTCTGAACATCAAATAGATGTCAGCATTTCAAAATATAAATGAAAACAGGATCTATGTTGAGATTTGTCGATTATATCATTGTCTGTGGTTGCTAAGGAATGGATTTTGAATTCAAATTTTGAACCAACTTGAGTTCAATACCTATTGTACGTATCCTTATCAAACACAGACAAACTAGACAAAGGGTTAATAAAAATAATAGTACAACAATGAATAGCATACAATCAGCAACAAATGCATATGTAAGAAAATATGAATGTTAATTGAATTTCTCTATACATTTCCAGTTTCTTCCCTCCAAACCATGCGTCGCTATTGGCATCGTTTACTGCGTTTGCGGAACCTTGTTATCATAGTCGCATTTCTGGTATTCCTATACACACTGCGATCGTGGACAAACAGTGAAACAACAGCAGTGGTACCCCGGGTTAGTGGTCTGAGTGGCACCAGTATACCTATATTTGTACCTACAAGCACTAAGGTAAAGACTGATAATAGTTGTAAGAACAAACTGCATGATCCTTATCTTCATCTAATGTTTCCCATGCTTGGTGCAAAAGGTTGTAGGCATGAGTATTTTCTGGGTAAACATGCTTCAATTTAGTGCTATTAGATATGTGTGGCACCAAAACATATTAGCTTATAGAAATGCTTTATTTACAATGTGCTATATATTGGAGTATGGAAATAGTATGGTGGTGCTAATTTGTGCTATGAAATTAAATTGGTTGCTTTTCCTAAAAATGCAAACACATTAATTAGGAGTGGAACACTGTGTTAAAAATTATTATTAGTTAATTTAATAATGATGTAGAAAATAAGTAATAATTAATGAAAATATTTTCTTCCTTAATTCTTAATTAAAAAATATGAATATCATGAAGTATAATTTATTTATCATATTTATTTCAGAAAATAGATTGGCACAACTATATTCAAATAGAGCAAGACAAGAAACGTACAGGTAAGTTTAGTCATTTTCAGGATTCTGATACAATAATGTAATAGATAATTAAATAAAAAAATTGTTATTCCCAGTTTTATTTACGGCAACTGTTTGTGATTAATATAAAAGTTTATTAAAAGCTGTCATCTTTGTTAATAGAGTCCAGTTTTGTACAGCAAGTAGGTATCAACTGTTTTCATGTTTTATCCTTTTACCATTTACAATTACTACATTTACACACAACCAAGACAGATTGTGAAATTTTGACTTCTTCGTTTTCTATTTTGTTACCATGCTTTTGTATGATTATTAATTTTTGACTATTATTTCGCAAAATCAAGAAAGTTCACAATCTATACATTTTTAATTGTAAATAAACATTGAATTAGTATCATTATTCATTAAATAAAATGGCTACAAAATAGGAAAATGTTAGCGCTAATAATTGTGTACAAACTCTTTGAGAACTGCTCAAAATAGCATGGTTAACGGTTGGTTAACAATGAACAGTTTTCCATTTCTGACAACAGGTATCGGCGAGCATGGTAAACCAGCTTCCCTGCCTTCGGCAGAGGCTTCTCTGGAACAGAGCCTCTATGCCGTAAACGGATTTAATGGAGCCCTGAGCGATAAGATCCCGCTTAATCGCTCCTTGAGTGATATAAGGCACAAACTGTGCAGAACCCGCAAGTATATAGGTAAGCGGTAAGTTTAGGTATAGGCATAGCGACTACATTATACGAGGAACTATACGTGGGCGGTGGAGGGTCCCATCTACATCATCATCATCAGCCTATGATAGTCCAGTGCTGGACGTAGGCCTCTCCTATTAACTATGCGTATAGACGCATTAGAAGGTAAATGCCCGTAATAGCCATCGCTCGGATTGGAAATCGCAGTAATGTGTCCAGTATGATGATGCTGCTGCTCATCATCAATCTTTTATCAAATAATGGTCAGTCACACTTCAATCCCTTAGTATGACACCCATCCGTCCATCCATCCATCTACAAGCATGAAAATTTCAATAAAATAATTATATAACAAATAATAACTGAGCGCTCATCTTCAGACCTTGCAACGTAAATGGTCGCGCACGGACGGTCCATCTGTGGAATGAGCATGGGGCATGTAGTTCCCGAAGGAGTACAGTATGGGGTTCTTCAAAAAAGTAATGTCCAAGTCCTTAATGGGTCGGCAACGCCTATATGACACCCCTAGGGTTGCAGCCGTCTATAGGCTACGGTGACCGCTTTCCATCAGGCGCCCCGTATGCTTGTTTCCACCGACATAATATTAAAAAATCTGACGAAACGGTAGCAAGTCTATCTCTCCGTTCCATTCCTATGTTCTTACTGTAATTGGATATAATTTCTAATATTTGCCCTGTGTACTCGTAGCGTTATCGCTTATCAACGGCTACGATTCCATTATCAGTTTCCGCTCATTTACTTTGTTAGTATTACTACTTAAAATCTTGGTAATTCTAATCAAAATTTCGTATTTAGGCGAAAGTGGTAACTTATTATATGCAATCACAATCATATTGTAGGTACCTATACAACCATAACTCATCCCGTAAAAAATACCTACATTAAGTTATATTTACAGTGGTCAATAGGCAGATTTGTTAGTCAGTTTTTACTGCAGAAACTTTCGCTGGCAAAACAATATTATTTATGTTCCTAATTCTGTGTACATTATTTACAACAGTATAATACTGAGCTATCTTAAATCTAAGCGAATCTAGTTAGGTTTCCTAACTCTGAGTAGTAGTAGGGTATTATTATTTTATACTTCAGAGTTTATTTTTGGGCATTTTTAACCGACTTCAAAAAGGAGGAGGTTTACAATTCGACGAAATCTTTTTTTTTTTTTATGTATGTTCCCCGATTGCTCGAAGACGCGTGGACCGATTTGGAAAATTATTTTTTTGTTTGAAAGGGTATGCCTTCTAGTTGGTCCCATTGTCGTCGGGTCCAGATCTGATGATGGGATCCTAGAGAAATCGAGGGAACTCTTCAAATGTTGTAGGCACACATGATATTTTTCGTTTATTTTCAAAAGCCAATCAATAATTTGCGTCTAGTAATGAACGTCTTAAGTCGGTGAGCTGATGATGGAAGATACAACTCCTTAGAGATTAGGAGTTGGGCAATAATTCTTTAAATATAACACGTTTCATGTTTTTTGGAAGCTATTCCAGTATTTGCCTTTAGGTGGTCATAGGCTCATGTTGGTGAGCTGATGATGGAAGGTACAACTCCTTAACGATTAGGAGTTAGAGGATAATTCTTTAAATATAAAATATTACATATATTTTGGAAGCTATTCAAGTATTTGCCTTTAGATGGTCATAGGCTCATGTTGGTGAGCTGATGATGGAAGGTACAACTCCTTAGCGATTTGGAGTTGGGCAATAATTCTTTAAATACAACATATTTCATGTTTTTTTAAAGCTATTCGAGTATTTGCCTTTAGGTGGTCATAGGCTCATGTTGGTGAGCTGATGATGGAAGGTACAACTCCTTAGCGATTAGGAGTTGGGCAATAATTCTTTAAATACAACATATTTCATGTTTTTTTAAAGCTATTCGAGTATTTGCCTTTAGGTGGTCATAGGCTCATGTTGGTGAGGTGATGATGGAAGGTACAACTTCTTAACGATTAGGAGTTGGAGGATAATTTTCACTAAGCGGAATACTAACTCAAGTCATTAAAAGCCCCAGCCTACGGGGTCGGGCATTTAACACTCTCGTTGGTAATAGGTACCGTACTTACCTCCCTAGATGCACAATGTACTGTTACTGAACCTATTTTATATTTATACTATACTAAAAAGCAAAAAATAAAATATTTTAAAAATAAAAATTAAACCGCCTTCAAAAATACGCTGGAACTAAAAAGTGCAAAATAATTTTGGTTCCTACCACTTAGGATTTCCTACCCAAACCTTTAAACCTTTTAGCCTATTCATTGAAATAAAATATGATTCCTAGGTACCCCACTGATCTCAGTGAAGTCGGTGCCAAGACACAGAACAACAACAACTAAATAATATTACGTATACACTTCATAATATTAATAATATTTTGATTTAATTTATAATATTTTGAAGGGTATTTCTTAACCCTAAAATAATAACTAACCCTAAAATATGAGTGTGATGTAGCCTGTGGACGTATTTGTCTTGGCACCGACTTCACTGAGATCAGTGGGGTACCTAGGAATCATATTTTATTTCAATTAATAGGGTAAAAGGTTTAAAGGTTTGGGTAGGAAATCCTAAGTGGTAGGAACCAAAATTATTTTGCACTTTTTAGTTCCAGCGTATTTTTGAAGGCGGTTTAATTTTTATTTTTAAAATATTTTATGGTAAATTGGTACATGAAATATGAACTTTTATTTTCGGTTCGTTTGCATCGGTGATTCGATGACTTCCGCGTCTGACAACAAATAGCATTATTGCCATTAAAATAAATTAGTTACACAAAAAATTCGTAACATGGCGAATTCTTTCTTTTTTCTCAAAAGGAATTTGTTTTTCCAGAATCTTTGCCTAGTGTGAGCGTAGTGGTGCCGTTTCACAACGAGCATTGGAGTACTTTACTCCGCACGGCGCAGAGCGTCGTAAACAGGTCACCGCCACATTTGCTCAGAGAAGTCTTGTTAGTGGACGATGCCAGTACTAAGGGTAAGTTGGGCGTACTGGCGGCTACTACGATCTACTAATGCGATTCATTTTAGATGTGTCAGTTCCATAGAATAACTGTCAAAAAGTGACAGGCCGAACCTAAATTGAATCTAGAGGCGAGCATTCGTTCGTTCTTGGACAGATGTAAACAGGATTTCACATATCAAAATGTTCGTTCGCCAGCCCAAGAACTCGTGAATGCTCGCTCAGAACACTAAGTGGAAACGCGGCTTAAGAGATCATGCTTGTTAAATATACAGCATACGGCAGACACAGACGACAAATATTTCAATACATTTACTTGTATATTCCTTTCCAAATTTCCATGTCCTTTTGGGCGCAAAATCGGTTGCGCAGGTTCAACGCCAAATACCTACAGATATATTTATGTCACGGTTAACAGAGCAGTATAGGCATACACGCATGCGCGTACAGTTGAAATATTTAAAAATTACTAAAATGTCAGTTTTGACACTTGTGATGTTTATCGAATAAGGCTCTTTGTATAAGTTTCGATTATTTTCAGATTTTCTAAAAGGGAAGCTGGATGAGTACTTAGCAGCCAATATCCCTAAGGCCCGAGTAATAAGGCTGGAAAAGCGAAGTGGGCTGATTACAGCGCGGCTCGCGGGCGCGCGGCAGGCCGTTGCAGACGTGCTAGTCTTCCTGGATTCTCATACAGAGGCTAATGTCAACTGGCTTCCGCCATTACTAGGTGCGAAAACATTAAAAATGTCTACCAACATTTTATCAACGTCAGAATACATGTTCTGTAAATGTGCTACCCTCAAGGAAAATGCTTGTACGGTCGGCTCTAATAATATTTATACGATTTTGATCCTTATGCCTTTGAAATACGTTCTAAAATGTATACATATTATTAAACGTAACTGTACAATCCTTAAAACGCTTTAACCTTTTGTATGCCGCTGTCAAAAAACGTTATTGAAATTATGTTTTCTTTCTTGCATCGTGACTGAGGCCAAAAATATGTATATAAAGAATCCTCTTATAAATATGTTACGACGTTGTTATTACATATTTTTGAGCATTTTTATATACACCTTATTTTGACTGACTGTACTGTTACTGTGTGTATATGATTCCAGAGCCGATCGCCCTGGATTACCGCACAGCAGTATGCCCTTTCATCGACGTGGTCGATTACGCCACTTTCGAATACAGAGCGCAGGACGAGGGCGCTCGAGGGGCTTTCGACTGGGAACTGTTCTACAAACGGCTCCCGGTGCTGCCCAGAGATGAGGAGAACATGCCCGAGCCCTTCCCGTGAGTATCAAATTACGACGAAGATGTAATAGTACATTACTATAGAGGACGGGAAACGAAGGGTTACAGGCCAAGTAGATAGCTCAGTTCCTTCGGCCAGATAGGGATACGCGGCCTGGAACCCTGTTTCTCGCCGAGATTTGTATAGTGCTTTTCTCAAACTTGCCATGAAATATAACGAACTGCTTTCGCCGAACCATACTAAGGTGTAAAATCGAATTGGAGATCAAAAATGTAAACAAATGGGATACCACCACAAAAAAATAATCACGAGAGGAGGGGTAATCTAAAATCATTCAAATACTAATAAAAAATGCGTATTTACCGTCACTGACGGTACGTAGAATTTTTAAATATTTTACAAATTTTTAATACAAAACATTAAGCGAAATATATATTTTTTTAAATGATATATTTCGCTACTTTGAATAAAATTTAAGGTGTTTAATTTATACTACTGGCAATGATAAGAAATCTAAAACATTTGGTTCGCAGTTATAACAATAACTAATTTAGTCGTAATTTAATACGGTAACTACACTAAGAACCATTTAAGAGGGTTCGCATTTATAACTATGTACTTCAAAAATCAAAACAAGAGGGTGAACCAAATGATTGTTTTATGAATTGTTAGAAACTCCTAAAATTTAGCATTACAAAGTACATTAATACAGATTTTAGTATTTTTACCTACAAATCAATCATTTTCATATTTTAATCGAAATAGATTTGATCGTAACTAAGATGAAGACTGGAATTCGTTCCCCGACTATCCTAAATATTAAAGTAATCGGTGTTTCTATGCGATTTTGTGACGCGTTTTTTTGTTCATTACCATCATCACTTTATTTACCGTTTTATAAAAGCAAACGAGACTATTATGCCAGAACAGCAGACAAACATGCGTCTGCTACAAGATACCTAATCGAAAATGACTCCACTATTTATACACAATTCGTCAATAATTTGGGAATGGTAATGACTTTATTGTTGCGACTGAATAATCGCATAGAACTACCATAACACGACATTCGTTTTCAAACATTGATTATGTTGATTATTTACATCATTCTAGCAAATTTTCTAGGTTTTATTTTTGTAATCAGGAACCGTGGACACTCAGACGTATGTTTTTAGGGTTCCGTAGCCAAAATGGCAAAAACGGAACCCTTATAGATTCGTCATGTCCGTCTGTCCGTCTGTCCGTCTGTCACAGCCGATTTACTCGGAAACTATTAATGCTACAGTAACGAAATTTGGTAAGGATATGTGTTGTATGAACCGCTACAGGATTACGATACTAAATTGTAAAAAAAACCATTGGGGTGGGGGCCCTCCATACATGTAACCGAGGGATAAAACATTTTTTTTAGTTGTATATAAGCGTGTGGGGTATTAATAGAAAGGTCTTTGAAAATGATATGAAGGTTTAAGAAACTCATTTTTATTTAAGCAAATCGTATTCGAGATATCAGCTCTCAAAGTCTGAAAAATGTGTCCCCCCCTCTATTTTTTAAACTACGCGATATAAAATTCTAAAAAAAATATATGTTATGCACATTAATAAACTCTATCAACGATTTTTGGTTTGATTAAATTATCTCCTATAGTTTTTGAGGTAGGTTGATTTAACTGTATTTTTAATAATAAATTGATAATGGTACGGAACCCTTCGCGCGCGAGTCCGACTCGCACTTGGCCGGTTTTTTTATTGTGATATCCAAAAATATGTTAACGATTGTGGTGCTTTGTGTATCGAACATACTTTGACTTTCGCGTATTTACATCTACACATAAAACATTGTCTTAGGTTTAGTCGGTAAGGATAGTTGTAAGCGTAGATAGATATAAATAAAATAAAATGAAAAACAATCTCAAAATGCGACGTTAATTTACAAAGGTGTTAAAAACTACATTCGATATAAAACGTTTTATACCCCTGGAATGTCACTTTAACATTAAGTTTATAATGTCATGTCATTGTCATAGATTGTTTACATTTTTGATCTCGAATTCCATTTCAGAGCTTATTTCATTTGTAAATATAGGTACCAATAGTACAGTATCGTAAAACATTAAAAAAAAAAAACATTCGCGCTTAAATTTTTTTAAATCTGTTTTAGGTATTCTTTTACCTGGTGGTATAAACATCAGTTCTAAGGTTTTGTTTTCTGTGGCTGAATGTTAAGACCTAGTGTCACAATTTGACATTTCAAAACAAAAGACAGTCTGTTTGCAGTCCTAGGTGTGAAATAAATACATGAAATCTCTTTACATATCACCTGAGTATATGACACCGGATACATAGTATTTCCGGGTTTAATTTAAAGTAAGTAACATCAACATTCCGTAGCAAGTTTGAGAAAATGTAGGTTCCCACGACGGTGTGTCACTTCACCGACATGCCACTTTCTAGTACAGAGCTTTCGACTGGGAACTGTTCTACAAACGGCTCCCGGTGCTGCCCAGAGATGAGGAGAACATGCCCGAGCCCTTCCCGTGAGTAGCAAATTACGACGATGGTGTAAATGTAGGTTTCCACAGCGGTGTGTCACTTCATCGGCGTGGTACAAACAGCAACACAGCTAGGTATACACTTCAGAAATTGGAAATATTGCATGAAAGAGAATCACATGTCAGTTACATAGGAATGTTGAGCCACTTGGCAAAGGATGCAATTTGGTCGTGTAATACGAGTATTATGGGTTCGGTATTTTTCGTTAGTAGGCACGATCGCGACATTTCCGATGGTCCCCGATGATATGTCATCTTTGTTGCGTCAAAATTTCAGCATTTGAAAACTAGTTGACATAATTATAAAGGTTCCATCGTCTACGAAAATTAAGAATTAGCTATCGGCCATTATTAGACGCTAGATGTCGTTGTTCCTAGTGGAAACTGGATAACGTCAGTTCTTCATAGATTTGTCTGAAACCGTTTAGTAATTTATTAATGTTTTTACGAGGTCAAGTCAACAAGAATTTATTCATTAATGTAACAAAAAAAGTATGTTTTCTTCAAATCGGATGCCATGATTTCATCATCATCATCATCAGCCTATGATAGTCCACTGCTGGACGTAGGCCTCTCCTATTAACTACGCGTATAGACGCATTAGGAGGTGAATGCCCATAATCGCCACGCTGGGCAAGCGGATTGGCGATCGCAGTAATGTGTCCACTGTGATGACGCTGCTGCCCATCATCAATCTTTGATCAAATAATGGTCAGTGACACTTCAATCCCTTAGTCGACTCTTACGACACCCGCAGGAGGAGTTGGGGTGGTGACAAATTGTATTCTTATTGCCGTCACCACACGGCTTGCCATGATTTATGTAACATTAATAGGCGAAGTATTTTTTCAAGTCAAGATATTTTTACAAATAGCCATGTTATCGGGCAATTTTAAATTATTTTTTCCATTGACAGAGACAAATGCTATTGCTGTCTTTATTATCATTCGTCACATCTCTTAGTTGACGTAAGTTGAATACTTATGTAACCTTTGTGGAAATAGGGTAGATAGACGTTGGACAGTCTACCTTTATAGGACAGTCGACCTTTAATCTGTCAGTAGCCATACAAATGTTTAATAGAGACTTGATAGTTTCTGGCTGAAATTCTAACTTTGAAAAAATATCTGACAGTGACAGCCGTTGAAAAGAAAATGAACGAAAATTTCTACATAGCCAAAGAGTATAATAATAGTATTAGAAAAAGAGAGCCATCTCGCGAGTAAAAGTGGATGCACATTGACGAAAGCGCCCCAAGCGTTTTATTGGTGTACTAAACCTTACGTTTGTGTGCGGGCACACATGCTTACATATAATTGTTATTTTATTTTTGAAGGATTTCGTAGTCACCTACAATGAGATGTGTTTATTTTTTCACTTTATTGCCTCTAATAGGATCACTTTTTCATTTTGTTATTGGCAATAAAATGGAAAAATAATACATCTAATTGCAGGTGACTACGAAATCCTTCAAAAACAAAATAATAATTCGAATTAAATAATGCTAGTCGTAAGAGTAAAAAAATCTGTTGCAGTTGATATTTTATTTATTGTCTGCACATTATAGTGGTTACAAAACCAAGTACATCATATTATTATAAATTATAAATAGGTCAGGGTAGATCAATAAGTTAATAATTAATGTGTTACTCATATAATTGGAGCTACTTAAATAGTTTAATATAAATGGCAAATTATAGAAGTAAATACAGCTGTACAGTGTATATTTTATTATGATAACTTATTTAAAAAAATTAAACTGTTTATTTCACACAAAGGTACATTTACAATTTTTTAGGTACACAAAACTCTAATCTAATAATTATTTAGATTTTAGGTGAGTTAGGTCTTACTAAATGGTTATTTATTTATTTAATTAGTGAGGCACTTAATGTTCATTTCAACAATAATTTTACTTTACAGAATAACATGCATTATCTATCTGACATATTTAATATAGTCGGAAAATATTTAAGTTCTAATGCAGTCTTTTAATAAACACTTTCTTAAAGAGCCTTACAATATGTTTACGAGTATTATTAAAAGTTGAAACTAATGGAAGCCTATTCAAGGTCCGAGGTAATGCACTTGTCCATACTGTCTTGCCATATTCGTTAGTACAAGTTAGCACTACGTATGTTGGAAGATGATTTAATTTGCGCAGGTTTCCGTGTCTACATCTTTTTGTCAGAACAGATATTTTACTGCTATATTGAGACACCAAAGACAGATCAATCTTATCACGGATTGGCAATACCTTGCAATATTTGAATAGGCTCTCATAGTTGTATCTGTACTGGTATTTTATTTTCAAAGGCACAATGGTTTTTAATAGTCTTAATTGTAACATTAAAATTTTATTTAAATATGATTTGTATGTTCTCCCATAACTGGACAGGCCATAACCTATGACTGAATCTGCTAGCGACATGTATAGTTACTTATTAAGTACTTTTTGTAAAACAGCTTGTGTATTATTGGATAAGCTCGCAAGGCCGCAACAAAACGGCTTAATTCTAAAAGTTTCGCATCAAAAGGGCTTAATTCTGATAGTTATGGTATATTAACTTAATAATTAAGTTGATAAAGCAATATATTTAGAGTCATCATAACATTTATATCACTTACTTAAGTAGGTACTATATCAAAATCACAGTAAGAATATCGAAATGGAAACCGTGGATTTATGTTTTTCTCAATTTCCCAAAAAAAGTTCAAACTGGAAAATCTGGAAATAAGCCCTTTTGAAAAGACACTCCTTAAGTATGTTTATGAAAAGAGTGTGATTAAAAAATGCTTAAATTGGGATTTTCGCATTGTTTGCCATTATTTATATAACTGTGCTTTAAGTCTTTATTAAATGTTTCTACAATATAAAGGGTGTATCATTTATTATAAATACAACTTTACTTGGCTATAATTTTACTATATTACATTTTTATATAAAAAACATACGTGTCTAATTACTGCTTTAATAAGGTACACATTTCAACCTAGAAACTTGACTTGAAGCATCTGGATTAGACACAACTTGATATAATACACATTTGATATAATTATGTTATAGAGTAGTCTAAAATAACGGACACGTATTGTTTTTAACTGCCCTAACTCAACCTGTTAGGAGAAAATGGCTTTCAAAGTACGGAAAATTGACCAAACCTAATTTCTGAGAAGGTGTAGTGAATAATTTTATTCCCACTTTCTTTCACCACCACGAAATAGATGTCATGCATGAGTATGCATGACATCTATTTCTTATTTTTATGATTGGTATAATATATTTGAGCACTTTTTTTAACGGATCGTCGTTCTCTGTATACGTTTGCTTACCCGATAAAATTCTATTTATAGATCGACACCAACTACATACTAAAACATTAATTGCAGTTTTAGTAAAAAATGATTTAAAGGATGCTTTATGCTCTTCACAATTTATGGGCAGGGCAACAAAAGAATCGGTTAAGTTAATTATATTTTCTTTGATATTCGTTTTTGTTAAATTTGTTTTTAAAAATTAAATTAAAAATTTTAAAATTTAAGCTGTTTATTTTAAAGATCAAACAATGTTAGTTTTACACCTTAAACCTAGAGTTAATCTTTTATTTTTAAGGTTATATCTAAGTAGGAAAGTTAGGGGTCATACCCCTTTATATAATATCAACTGTTCTAACTATATATTATTATTACCTATTTAACTACTTATTTATCAGTGCTTTTTGAGCTGTTTAGGTTTAAATTAATTAGCGCTTTTTTAACAATACTCTTAGTTTTAATAGGGTTCATAATTAAGCTATCAATTACCTCTACAGGAAAGCTGTTTAGAGTTGTAGGCATGTAAGTTGACCATACTCTATTTCCATATTCATTATTATTTTTTGACATCGTGAAGTTAGGTTCATTAGGAAGACTACGAAGACTGCTAGGCCTATTATATCTATTCAGCTCTCCTATATGGTGCTTATATTCTAATATCACTGATAACTTGGCCTTATCATATACACTAAGAACTCTGCAGTAACTAAATAATTTATCATAGTTGTTTTTATGTTCTAACTTTACCTTAAGAGGAACAATCATTTTCAGTAGTCTAATTTGCAAGTCGTAGATTCTCTGTAAGTAAGTTTTATAAGTTCTACCATAACTTGAGATGCCATACCCGATTATTGAATCCGCCAGTGCAAGATACAATAAACGGAGTATGCTGTAGGGCATTTTTTGCTTAATTATACTAATATTGCTGAGCACTGCTCTTAATCTATTACATACAACATCAACATGAGGTCCCCAGTTAAATGTGTTATCAATTTTTAGACCTAAGTATGTGAGACTGCGGACAACCTCCAAAGATTCACAGCTACATTCACAACTATTTTGATTTGTGTGCATACATGAGTGCTCATGGGCCACGATACTAGGAATGCCTGTTGTTTTAATGTAAGGAGAATGAATATGCAACACTTTAGTTTTATTATAATTTATAGGCAATCCTAGATCGTGCGACCATTTACATAACAAGTTGAACTCATTCTGCATTTGACTCTCAGCAGTGCCAAGATCAGCATTGGCAGTCAAAAGGCATGTGTCATCAGCAAATTGGTACACAGAGGCTGTTTTGAATAGGTTATTCATATCATTAACATAAACCAAGTATTCAGTCGGTCCCAAAATCGACCCCTGGGCTGTGCCATAGCAAGAGCTCAGGAGGTCGCTTCGCTTACCTGCAATACTGACAGTGCTATATCTATTCTGGTGATTGTGCTTAAACCAATTTAGTGCAGGCCCCTGTATTCCACTTTGCTGAAGCTTCCTGTACAATATTTCATGATTGAGGGTGTCAAATGCTTTACTGAAATCTATCATGACTGCAATTATCTGCTTCCTATCATTTAGGTGCTGGTTCACTTCATCTGTGAATTGTGCCAGTAACTGGGTTGTGCTTTTACCTCTTTGAAAACCAAACTGCCTATGATGTATTATGTTATTACTTGATAAAAAGTCATTAAGTTTCTTACCTATATATTTTTCTATTACCTTATCAATGATTGACAGTATGGTTATTGGTCTGTAATTATTAGTGTCGGAGAGACTTCCTTTTTTATGTATTGGTCGAATTAAACCTACTTTTAATGTATCTGGGTACATAGAATGAGATATACACATGTTAGTTAAATGACAAAGTACTGGTGTCAGCTCCTTCGCTAAGAATTTGATGTCTCTAGCCCTAATATTGTCATAACCCGCACCTTTATTTTCATTAATATTTTTAATAATTTTTTCCATAGAATTACAATTAATTTTGTTAAGATTTAGTGAAACAGAAGGACTATTACAGTAGGTACTCTCATTTAAAAGTGGTATGTTGCATGAATTTAGAACACTAGCTACATTACTCTCAAAGTCATATGCAAATTTGTTTGATAGTTCTTTTGCTTTCATTTTAAATGATTTAATTAAGATATCGTCAACAGCTTTTACAAGTCTTCCTGTTAGTTTGTTAATAATTTGCCACATTTTTTTTGGATTAGAAAAATTTTTACAGATCAAATTTTACAGATCACATTTTAAATATGTGACTGTTATATCTTGAATTTCCCTAAAACTATAGTGTAATGCATCCGACGGATAGCAAAGCCATCGCTTATTGGTATATTCTTTAGCCTGCATGAGAGTCCCTTTCCCGCTTTTATTCTTTGTGAGCAGAGTGTCTCGACATAAAGAGCATTTTTTTATATTTTTTTTAAACATTTAGTTAGGACCCAGCCACAAACATATTGCGCCTGCGTTGATGAATTGGCCGTGTTTATTGATTCAGACGTCAGTGTTTCCATAAGATTTTCGCTTATTTGGATATCCGACTGTTTTATTTGAATTTCTTTTTTTTCTTTCTTCCAAAAAAAAGTCTAATGTCTGTAAATAACAATTAAAATCTTCTTCACAGTTTGCATTAATTGCTTGATGGGAGCTAAAATTATTTAATAGAAGAGATTTAAATGAGCCTTCAAAGGCAGTGCAGGTTGGCGAATTATTTCTAACTCCTAAACTCCTTATATTTCCAAAAAAGTTTTCAACAAAAAACAAAAAAGGTTAAAATTTCTTGTCAACATACAGTCTAAAGAATATTTTTCGCTAAGAATTTTCCAAATTGTTTGCATTCCCTCAATAGTTTTAATCAAATTTTTTGTAGTTGGTATCTGTGTCTCTACAACTCGAATTTTATCACCTTGTTTTTTTTTTAATATAAACTTAGCATTTTTGAAAAAAGTAATTGCTTTTCTCCATAATTTGTGATGCTCCGAAGTTTTTCTAACAGCTCCTCTATATATTTTTCCATTCGGGGCATGAAATGTGCCAGCATTTAAGCTGTCAAACAGATTGTCGATTAATAATACTGGGGTAATTAGCTGTCGACATTTCTCGGGCAACAGTCCTCTCGCAACGAAGTGGTCGGTGGTAGTTGCTACACTGTGGCTGAATATCTGGGCCGCTATTTTCACCCTCATTTTTTTCATTTTAGACACATTTACATGCTCTTCGGTGAGCTTGGGAAGGCTCCTGTAAATAAATGAAAATTAATGTTAAGAGAGAAGAAACAAAAGAATCTAAGTGTACATTTTGTGTTATTTCAGTTCAAGAAGTTTGAAATTACATGACATTTCGGCAAGAAAATTCTGATATCTACACTATATATTACATTTGTGTAGATAAATTGTTTATTTACTACGTTGGTTACATTACATATAGGTACATATATGGTCCCTATACATATTTGTAAACTCTACAGTGTAGAGTCTACACAGAACTATATAAAAACCTACGAACTTAAAGATAAAATAGTTGTGCTACTACATCACTAGCGGTGGTGTTCGACAGTCCGTGGTAGAAATTATAATCCGAACAAGTCAGATTTTTATTCTATCTCTACGATGGTCATATCTATACATGTACAGTCACGTCTAAAAGTATGTATACATAATAAGATTTGAAAAACATGTAGCCACACATTTTCATCAAAAATATGAATCTATTATTGACACCAAAAAAAATGTATCCATTAAACTGCTTTTAAGTCGGAAAATGCTCGACATGTTTCGCTCCATACATGAGGAGCTTCTTCAAGAGCCAATCGTTAAAAACGTGAGTAACCCGCGTGAAATATAATTGCAGTATGAAAGAGTCTCACGAGAGTAATTTTGTGTTTAAAGTGTTTTACCATGGAGAAGGAGAACATCAGAAATGCAGAATAATTTTTTTTCATGCTGTGCTCTATAAATTATTGTCTTACCTAAGCTCTCCACGTGTTTTGTCGGCTTCATAAAGCTCTTGAAAGAACTGCCACTTCAAAATTTTTTCATTTTGGCTGTCATCCTTGTATATTAAATCTTAATTTAATCAATTATTTCTCAGCCCTTTCAAGAGATGTGGGACGTCATAGAGCGGTATGATTTTAGCGCCATCGACTTCAAATCATTCTTCTCGCCATTGTTTTCCGGCCTTAATATATTTTTCTCTCTTGTCTTTGACGAGACTATTAATTGAGCTCACGTTCGTTGCCCCTTGATCACAAACAGTGCATATAACCTTTAAGCCGGTTTTATGTATAGCCTTCAGGACATCTTTTATAATTGATTTTAACTCGTGTGTTTTCAGACTTTGTGTGAAATAGTAAGCCACAGGTTGTTTGAAAATTTTTTTTATTCCTTTGACCATAAAAACCATTGCGTGGTTAGCAATTTGTAATTTATTATCGTGGCTTACAAATCCTTTCAGCTCGTCCGTTCCAGGGTTATACTGCACATGCGGTGTCAATGACATTTCGTCGAACATTAAAGTGCATAACCTATCTTCTTCAGTGAGCTCATCAACACTTTCTTTTAACTTTTCAAAAATTGAATTGTTAATTCCAGGCATTATTTTTATGTCACACAACAAGTTTTTTAATGATTTCGCTGATGGCAAATTAAAGTATTTATATAATAATTTATAACATTTAGGACTTTTCTTGAAAATCGAGAACGCTAATATTTTTTCTTCGGTGTTATACCTTCTCCCTCTAGGTTTTTTTGATGATTGGCGGAATTGCATGCCAGTAAATATCTGAGCCGATCGGGTCATGTTTCTTGTAAGTCGTGCAATGTCGTCACATCCACGTAACAGGTTGGAAACCGTAGCGAGCCTTGCTTTATAATGTCTTGCCTGTTTCACTGATTTACTTAATTTGTTTTTTAATCTTCGGATTTTTTTCTGAGCTGATTTATTTTCTTTGTGCAGGAACTCTGATGATTTATGACCTGCAGTTTATAAATAAACATTTTAACATTTATAACAATTTAGCACAATATTAACTAGCATTTTGACCAATACGTAGAATATCATTGGCTAAAACCGTCATTTTTATTCCCTTGCATGGTTATTCTTCAATCACATCATCATCAGCCTAACTCAGTCTACTCGACGTGGCCTATTACCTATGCTCACAGACCCATTAGACGGTAAATGTGTTTAGTTTAGATGAATAATCTCGACCATAAACCTGTATTTTTTTTCTACATAATCAAACTAAACATTTGATATTACATACTTAAATTCATAATGATATCGATTTTTAATTTTTAACCGACTTCAAAAAAGGAGGAGGTTCTCAATTAGACTGATTTTTTTTTATGTATGTAGGTATGTTACCCGATATCTCCGAAAATCGTGAACCGATTTTAAAATTTCTTTTTGTGATCGAACGTGTATTACCCCGACATGGTCCCGTTGGCACCAAGTTGGGGTCTGATGATGGGATCTTGTAGAAATCGAGGGATCTCTTCAAATGTTATAGGTACATGTATGGTGCTTTTGGTAATTTTCATTCATTTACAAGAATTTGCATTCAGAAAGTATTAGGATTTGAGGAAACCAATGATGGAAACATATCGGGAATCTTGGAGAAATCGGTTGAAGTCGGTTTTTGAAATTTTAATTTGGTGATTATTTTGTGTGATAGTCTAATGTATGTACATGCACCGCGTGTTGTTACAATTAGCTTTAAAAAAGTTAAATATTAATAGTTACCTATATCTGAAGTTTTAGATGAAGAAGGAAGTTCAATTGGATGCAGTCGCTCAATTATATCTGAAACGTAATAAATCCTATGCATAATCCATTTGATAGGTACAGTTCATGTTTCTAGGGTTCCGTAGCCAAAATGGCAAAAACGGAACCCTTATAGATTCGTCATGTCCGTCTGTCCGTCTATCCATTTGTCCGTCTGTCACAGCCGATTTACTCGAAAATTACCCTGTATATGGGGCTTTTATGTATCTAGCTAGATGCCAATGTGCATGAGGATGCGCTTTGGCCACAATGGGGGCGTTACCGATCTTTCGTCCTAATCCTCACGTCCCTTTTTCCATCGACACAGTGCATCCCACTATGTTTTTATGCGCACGTAACACGTTTGGAGTATCGTCATACGGTCAAAGGACGGTGTCGTGTAGTATAGTATTAAATTGTTTGATAAAACAAACAGACAAACATTAATTTACTTTGTTCAAGCTCTACATGAAAAAAACACAAAATATGTAGTACCTTCATTATTTTGTTGCGACACATTTTCCTTTCCTCCAATATTTGGCAGGCAATAATTGTGTTCTATTCCCAAGGTACATGGTGACAAAAATACACCTGAAAAGTAAAATAATAAAACTGATTAATTTTAATTAAAATGTAATAACCTTAATATTGACCGTGTGGTGACGGCAGTAAGAATACAATTTGTCACCACCCCAACTCTTCCCGCGGGTGTCGTAAGAGTCGACTAAGGGATTAAAGTGTCACTGACCATACTTTGATACAAGATTGATGATGGGCAGCAGCGTCATCATAGTGGACACATTACTGCGATCGCCAATCCGTTTGCCCAGCGTGGCGATTATGGGCATTTACCTCCTAATGCGTCTATACGCATAGTATAGTTAATAGGAGAGGCCTACGTCCAGCAGTGGACCGAGATAGGCTGATGAAGTGAAGTATCAATAACATATTACTACATGAAAATTTGACAAAATTATATATAATATTTTCTTCGGTTACCGCGAGGATTACTCTATGAAAATGGATATACTCGCATATTAATTAACTTTAACTTCATTCCAATGTTTCGAACACTTTACAGGGTTTGTGGTCTGCAGTGGCGTGCACAGGGTTTTTGGTCAGGGTAGGCAATTTTTTTTTTCTCAAACTTGCTACGGAATGTTGATGTTACTTACTTTAAATTAAACCAGGAAATACTATGTACCCGGTGTCAATTGCTAAGATGATATGTAAAGAGATTTCATGTATTTATTTCACACCTAGGACTGCAAACAAACCGTGTTTTGTTTTGAAACGTCAAATTGTGACACTAGGTCTTGACATTCAGCCACAGGAAAAAAAAATAACCTAAGAACTAATGTCTATACCACCAGGTAAAAGAATACCTCAAACAGATTTAAAAAAAAAGGCGCGAATGTTTTTTTTTTAATGTACGATACTGTACTATTGGTTTATTTACAAATGAAATAGTATGGTTTGGCGAAATCAGTTCGTTTTATTTCACGGCAAGTTTGAGAAAAGCACTATACAAATCTCGGCGAGAAACAGGGTTACAGGCCGCGTATTCCTATCTGGCCTCAGTTCCTTCGGCCAGATATATCTACTTGGCCTGTAACCCTTCGTTTCCCGTCCTCTATAGTAATATACTATTACCTGCGGAACAAATTATTTTGAACATCACATTGTCAACTCGCGGATTATGTATGTACACAGACTTTTTCTATAACATGCGACACAACCTAAGTCTTATTTATTTTATTTATCTCGACTGTAAGTCTCAATGTAACATAAGCCACCAGCGATCTGAAAAGCATTGGGTAATGCTTGGTAATGCTTTTCAGATTGGCGAGTACGGCTACGGATACGGACAAACTAACAACAACTTTTGAAATAATTACAATACAACTGTTGCATACACGTACCTTTACAAACTTCTTTTGTTTTATTTTTTAAAATCTGCTAAATCAACACGTAAACGAGACACAACACAGTCACAGCTACAATCATCATTCACAATTAGAACTCATATCATAATTCAGTCACGCACTGCCACATCTAACACAATTACACTAAAAATTAAATCGAAAACGTAACAAAATCGCTCCATATCGAACTATACATAATAACAATAAAAGAGTTTTGATATTTTCAAAAATTATCTGCTTCTAACCTTCAAAAGTGTATTGCATTGCAAATTTCAACAAAAATGACTGTTTGTATTTGTAATTTGTAAACAAATAAACCGGACATATTGTAACGCCTCTCGCTTCAAGTAAAAACCATACCAAGAGAAAACCCATTCAGGGCGACGCTCGAACTCTCGATCGAAGTACGGCGCGCTACCATACATTCAAACTTGCCATTGCAGAGTCACGCACAAGTGGCGTTACTCAGTGGCTCGGCGGCGCACAGTATCGCGCGCCCGTGATGTTGTACATATTGGATGGCGTTATGCCCGAAATTACTTTAACCAATGAATTTATTTAATTAACTTTTGTAAGACATTTATTTGTTGAAATAAATATCTGACGGGGTGAAATTTTATTTGCTACTTACACTCTAAGTTATCATCGCGAAACAATGTCTGCTGTTTTATAAATATCAATCATATCTTTCACAATTTATACTTAACAGATGATTTATTTTTGTTATATCGGGGTTGGTACTCACAAAAAAGTTCCTAATTATAACCAGAGATGGGCAAAATTTATTCGAATGACGAATAACGAATAAGAATAAAAAAAATCATCGCGAATGACGAATGAAATTGTCGAATGATTATTTTTATTCGAATAGATTATTCGTAGAATAATTTAATCGCGAATAATTTATTCGTCGAATGAATTTTCACGAATAATTACTAAAACAAAGTAACTTTCTGCAGTCTTGTCTGTCCCTATAATATGGTCAGATCTTTAAAACTACGCAATACGCAATGGATTTTGATGTGTTTTTTTTCAAAGTAGTTATTCAATAGAAAGGTTTATAAATGTATGATGCATGCATAATATAGTATAAGTACTGATAAATTTTGAGGATTCTCATGAGATGTCGTAGATACATTTTTTTGCGCTTAAATTGCAAATAATGTTCTTATATCTTCCGCACTATTTCTTGTGAACATGATTACTAATAATTTCTATTGTTTGCTAGAAAATAAGTCCTTCCGGGCGAAGATGTAATACTTATATGGCACGTGCAAAAACTAACGAAAAAGGTTTCAGGTTAGGGTTTGCATTTGGCGTATCTATTATAGGGATAGTTAAAAATAGTGCAAACATATTTTAGGATCAACATGGATTTATTATAATTTAGGATTCGCCCAGAAGCATGCAACTGATAAGAAAAAACGGGTTTCTCGCTCATAAATATACCCGTCTCTTTCTAGGCTAATAGAAAGTAACTTTGTGTATGACTAACCCATAGTCTCGCTAATTATACTTACTACCTGGGTTTATATATTACCCCTAACCCTTAACATTCTTTAGCGTGCTAGAACTTAGAGCAAATTACAGTATTCACGATTTATGTTAAATATTATGCTTGATGTTGTTTAATTTAATATAATGCAACAGAAAAAATATGTTTTTCGTAGATTTATTCGAATGAAAATAACGAATAAATCATTCGTCATTTAAAAACTAGCCGAATAATTCATTCGTGGCTGATTTTCATTCATTAATTCATTCGTGACTAAATTATTCCCAAATAAAGAAATCGTGAATTATTGTTTATTCGAATAATTATTCCGATAAAAAATTATTCGAATAATGCCCATGTCTGATTATAACCAACATAAGTACCTCTCAGAGTATAAATGGTCAACACAATTTCACTTGTGATGTAGTTAACTTTATACAGGGTGTTTGCTTAGCGGTGTCGGAGCTTTTAAGGGCTTAAACTACAATAACTTTCATCGATAAATTAACATTTTTTTTTGATCCAGCGTTAATTAAATGACGGTAATTTTGAAATTTCAAACAGACAAATACGGGTGCACGTGGTATTGGAATTATACGTTTGTTATCGGTCATAGGACGAGATTTTTTTTGCAAGGATAGCCTTGCAAAAAAATCTCGTTAGAGAAGTCATTAGATAAGCAAACTAATAAAGCTAATCATTTGACTCTGCTATTTCCATAACAAGGCCAAAAATTTTTTTAAATTAAAAATATTAACAAATCCACCTTCATTTTGCAATTCATTTCATTTTACATGAAAACTAGGTGGTTAAGATAGGTTTTTGTGTTGTTATTTGTTAGTACAGGATGTTAGTTAAAAAATAACTCCATAATTACAGTTATAATTTAAGCACTTTAGGCATTACAAGTGCTCAAACATGCACTGGAAGGATGGAAGGCGGCCACTTACCTTTCCTACAAAACAAAAACACATTTTTGGTGCATGTTTGAGCACTTGTAATTCCTAAAGTACTTAAGGTATAACTGTAATTATCATGTTATTTTTTAGCTAACATCCTGTACTAGCAAATAACAACACCAAAATCCTATCTTAATGGCCTAGTTTTCATGCAAAACTAAATTAATTGAAACATGAAGGTGAATTTGTTACTATGTTTAATTTAAAAACATTTTTGGCCTTGTTGTTGAAATAGTGAAATAGTAGAGTCAAATGACTAGCTTTATTAGTTTGCTTATCTGATGAGCTCTCTAACGAGATTTTTTTGCAAAGATAGGACCAACCGTACAATTCTAGAAATACCACGTGCACTCGCATTCGCTTGTTTGAAATTTTTGCGTGTGAATTTCATTTATCTGTTGAAAGGTTTATTAGAAGGTTCATTAGAAGTAGCCGCCATCCATTGTTTCCATTGTCTTGTACCAGTCGTCAACTTTAACTGCCTACATCGGAAGGTTAAACTGATAAGGACCTTTTGTGGAAATTCCATTTATTCGCCATTGAAGTCGCCGCAAATTTCTATTTTTAAATTTACACCGTTAACAAAGTCACCGCCATCCATTGTATCTATTTTGTTTTCATACAGATAAGGACATTTGGGTGTGTTTATCGACTGAAGCATACATCTATATTTGCATCGTCAAACAAATGCAATTACATCGGTATTTTTATTTATTGCATTTTTTCTACCCCGGTCCTTTTCACTGTTCCTACCTACCTAACCGTGTGTATATTAGTAAATAAACCGTGTGTACTTACGCTGAAAATTTTTCCGTTTTTCCAAGTATAAAAACTTTATTTGAAGTATTTTTATAGTACCTGTACGTGTACATGTACTTACCTACATCTAAATAAATGCACTAGATCTGTTTGTTCACTAAAACTCAAACATTTGTATACCTTACGCAAACTCCTTATATTATTTACGAACTTAAATATTTCGGTATAACATACATGTAATTTCGCTGGTTAGAAACAAATTCTGCATACCGCCATCCATTACCACTGTAAAGTCGTTATAATCTTACAAAGAATATAAACACCATTTTGAATCACGCCAAAATAAACCTTACCTGCGCGGGCTAAGGTCCATATTAAATATGTATATTTTTTTGAGTTTCGTTATTCTAGTAGAGCTCAAAATGCAACACGCTTCGCCCACTGAATCACAACACGTTGGCGTGATTCTCAAAAGTACCGTAAATAGTCATATTTTGTCTGGAAATGGTAATATGGCATTTTAATATTTATTTACATCTCATTACAGTTGTTAGATAATGAAAAAATATTTACGAAAACCTGAATTCTCTATTTTTTGTTTAGCGTTTATAAAAAGTAGAATACAGGAATAATATACCAAATATATGTATAAGGTATTTTAGCCTCATGTTTTAACTATGTCAAATGGATAATATTAAGTCCATAAGTTTAAAAATGATGGAAATAATCGACTTAACAAAATAACGCAACATGTGCGTGATCAGTGGCTAAGCGGCGTTGCAAAATCACGCATACGCTGCGTGATTAGCGCTGAATGGGTTAATTTGGCCACGACTTTGCGCGACCAGTAGACCTACCGCGAACGATTGACGTGTTGCTTCTCTGTCGCACTTACGTTCGAATGTACAAGTGCGAGAGTGAGACAAAACTTCATTCGTGGTAGGCCCTCAACTATGGCGACTCCATAAGTTGAGATACCAATATCGGCTCTCTCTCGCACCTATGGCATAGGCGCCGCTTATTTTCGTTCTTGTGTGCGTCATTTTCTATCTATGTGTGAACTGGGCAAAAATATGTATACAGTCCACGGACATGATTACACAAACGCACGGTGTGAGTATGTGTGTTTTTGCAGGCTGTAATAGCAGTTGCCTTATCCCAGGTGGCGCTCTCCGCGTTCTGGCGCAGCCGCGCGCGAATTCCGCCTATGCAATCGTATGCGAGCAGAGTCGCGCGGAAATTTAAATCGCCGCGAGCTCCGTTAATACTAAAGGGATAAGTCATGAATGTAGGATTAATATGGATTTGACAACGTTATAATAATAGCAAGAACGAAAGGGATGGTCTTATGAAACTTTTTACTAGTGGAAGTGAAAAGGAACGATAATCGTCCGTCCTTATCACTGTGCCACTATTTTTTGTGTGTGTGTGCATTAGATGCTAAATGTAAGTGCCAGACAAATGCGTTGAATACGTCACTAAGTGCCTGTGTGGCACTTTCTTCTTAGTAGTAAGTGACTATGTCTATCCCTCTTAGTGGCACACTATGTGCGGCCCCTCGGGATAAGTGGATTTCTTTCAGAAAACATTACACATTATTATAATGGAGACGAATAAGTGTATGTATATTCTATTCTGCTAGGGTAGGCAGTGCCTATTTGCCTATATGGAGTGCACGCCACTGGTGGTTTGTGTGGGACCATGCATCCATTTTCATAGTTTTATTTCAAAATTATATATTTTCTTAGTCAATCAGATTGTACCAGTAAGAGACATGAGCTTTTACTGGCAGTCCCAATAAATTTGAATGCCAAATATTGGGAATTTGAAATATTAACTGTCAGTCCTAATAAATGTTAGCATGTCTTAAAATTATGTAATTGATGCCTTCCTTGTTGTGGTTGTTTTATAATCTTTTTTAAGTACCAAAATATTAGTAATATACTACATTATATACTGCTACTATATATGGTCACCTGGTAGTTGGTACCCATAACAATAGTCTTATTCAGCTTACCATGGAAATAGGTTGATTTTTGTAAGAATGATAATGTTATATATGTTTCAAAAATGTACCTATACCTATACCTACATCAATTTACTATTAATTTAATTTAGTCATTATGGAAAAACTTTTAGCAATATAATTATTTACCAACCTTCGAAATTCACAGATGGTACAGCTTTATAAATTAAGCGATGACTTGCTACTTTTTGTTCTGGCGTGAAGTGATGGTCACATATCTTTTTATTTTTATAAATCTTCCATGGGTCAGTCTCCTTCAGTCTATTTCCAACAACTGACAGCCAAATTGCAAACAACTCGGGTTTTTTTTTCAGGGTGAGGAAAACCGTGCATGGGTGCACCTGTAACATACATAACTAAACTTGATAAACGTTTCATACCATTAAAAATTGTGATCAATCCATCATTATTTCAAGAATAAGAATGTCAGAAGGGCTAAAATAAATATAGTTGCTAAATACAAGGTAGCGCAGCGCTTCTCATGGTATATTTTACTTTGTGGTATTTTACCGTGGTGTTAAAAAAACAATGTTGTTTAGTTTATTCGTTAGTGCTCTAAATTATAACGCACGGGACAAATGTAAAAGAGCGATTGATTTGTGGGAAGAAAGAAATACCACGCGATTGAGGAATATATCTACAATTATTTTACTTACCCAAATCCGCACAGCCGAACAGGCAATACCGTTTTTTTCTGCCAGGTTCACTCATTTTTAACAAATAATAACAGAAACAAACTAGTAAACTAAAGAAAAACTTGAACACTAACAACAAATTTAACAAGAACAACCACAACAAGAGAAAATAACAGATAACAAACGAGAAAGTAACTGGAAACCAACGAGAAAATAACGGTAACAGAGTAATACGTAAAGTAAGTATGTAATAGCAATTCAAAATACAACTTGTCGCGTTCGAGTAACTCAAGTTCATGAATTTGAATTGAAAGTATTTGAGTAACCTTGTAACGCCATTTGAGTAACGTTTCGTTTTACGTTGAACGAACATATTCCGATATAGTTGTTAATAATTATGTAAATAGTACATTTAAAAAATATATTTTTTCAGAAAATTTATTGATGTTTTATACTACTTAACGTACAAAAAACCATAGTGATAAAATAAAATTAAACGTCTTGTGCTTGAAATGGAATATTTATCTACTGTTGTTTTTCGGTGACTAGGCCATCTAGAGGCTCTAGTTGTAAAATACTAAGTGAGAAAAAATTGTCACCAAAAAGATACATGATGTCGCTACTATCTATGCAAATCAGGGGCCTCTTCTAAGTTTCCACCCCCTGTACATAGCAGCTTAGCAGTCAAATTACCGGCTCTGAAGTTAGATTGACGTCTCCAGGGTCGCGTTTTATAAAGTTACAATTTACAATTTCGCTGTTTGCCTCTCTAACGCGCGCACATATTGGCTAGAAAGAGAGGCAAACAGCGAAATTGTAAATTGTAACTTTATAAAACGCGACCCAGGACTAAAGCGGATGTTATATATAACGTAACTATAGTAACGTCAGCTTCCGGAAAATCAATCATCAATTAAACGTTTTTGTTATTACGTAACCATGGTAATGTCACTTTCTGAAGAAACCGCGAGCGATCATTGGTTAACCGTAGCAAGGCCCGCTCCATTGGTCAGCAGAGTTCGGCAGAAGTCGTGATACCAGTCTCATAAGATTTCGGAACCCGATTTGTATTATTCGACCAAGTTGCGTCAATCAACATTCCCGTGTATTATTTAATTTGAAGTTGACATAATATAAATATATTTATCTCTTTCATTTTCTCTCTGCTCTGTCTTTAATGGTCAGTTAGGAGTGTTGCTGTTTGTACTACTCCACTTTCGAGTAAAGAAAGAAGAGAAGAGGGCGCACGCGGCGCTTTCGACTGATAACTGTTCCACAAACGGCTCCCGGTACTGCCCAGAGATGAGGAGAACATGCCCGAGCCCTTCCCGTGAGTAGCAAATTACGACGAAGGTGTAAATGTAGGTTTCCACAGCGGTATGTCACTTCATCGACGTGGTACTGCGCCACTTTCGAGTAAAGAAAGAAGAGAAGAGAGCGCACGCGGCGCTTTCGACTTATTTGTTTGTGTACTGTGAAAATCACTTTCGATTTTTATTTAATTGCAAGTTTGAGAAAAGCACTATACAAATCTCTGCGAGAAACAAGGTTACATACATCTACTTGCCCTGTAACCCTTCGTTTCCCGTCCTCTATAGTAATGTACTATTTCGCAAAGAATAAATTATGACCCAACTTCGTATCTCTATTCGGCCATTTCGGCCTCGCCTGCTAGGTTTGGTTTCCCGGCATCCGCAGTAATGTATTGATTTCGCTCGCAGGAGCCCAGTGATGGCGGGCGGTTTGTTCGCGATCTCGCGAGCCTGGTTCTGGGAGCTGGGCGGCTACGACCCCGGCCTCGACATCTGGGGCGGCGAACAGTACGAGCTCAGCTTCAAGGTCATTCACTCTTTATTAACTTCTACTTGTTTAACCTAAATAAGTGAATGTAATATTTACCTAACTAGCAACCATTCACTTTCCCTCACACACACACACACACAAACACAGTCATTCACACACTCATTCACTCACACACACACACAACACACACAATTAGTTTAGTCTTTAGTCTTAGTTGTAGTGTATATTTTGATGTATAATAATTAGTACTTACCTTTTTATCCAATGTTAGTAATTTTCCGCATGTAACTTCTTATACCATAATCATTTCTGCTATAATGGATTTAAGACTTTAGTTATAGAAGAGCGAGACTTCCTGATACAGGTATTCATTTACTTAATAGGAAGTTTCAACCCAAATGTCACTTTGTAAAATTTATTGCAAAATAAAATATTTTCATTTTTCATTTTCATTTTCAACCTGTATGCTTAGTACATGATTGGCGCGACAGTATCTCGCCGCGAGATAGTCTATCCGTCCCTCTTTTGTAAATATAGCTAGTGAAGGACGGGACATCTATCTCGCGGCGACATGTTGTCGCACCAATCATGTGCTAAGCCTGCTGGAGGAAGTGGTCTGGGAGCTGGGACCGGAACCGTTTTTTTACAAAAACCTCGACCAATATTTTAAAATGTTTTATACTGTTTATGTGCTAATCAATATTTGATGTAATATAATAATAATATTTTAGCCTAAATAATGTCCCACTGCTGGGCACAGGCCTCCTCTCATATATGAGAGGGATTGGGCTATGGTCCCCACGCTGGCCCTAAGCGGGTTGGGAACTTCACATACACCTTTGAATTTCTTCGTGGATGTGTGCAGGTTTCCTCACGATGTTTTCCTTCACCGAAAGCTAGTGGTAAATATCATCTGATATTCCGTACATAAGTTTCGGAAAAACTCATTGGTACGAGCCAGGGTTTGAACCCACGACCTCCGGAATGAAAGTCAAACGTCTAAACCACTGAGCCACCACCGCTTTTCCTGTAATATTTGTAATATTTTATGTAGTTTATAATATCATATTTTTAAATTACTAAACTTAGAATTTATGTAGCGAAGAACGAAAATGAACGAAAAAGAATCGTTCTTTTGTATGGAGAAAATAACGGTTCTGGTCCCGGTTCGGCTTGTCAGTTTTGACAGTCATTCTATGGAACTGACACTTTGCGGTTTAGTTTGAACCGTATTAGTAGATCTTAGTAGCCCCCTGTTGTGCTTTTATTTCTTGTAAAAATACTCCTAACTTTTTGACCATCGTGTACCGATTGTACATCGCGCAAATCCGAGTTTGCATTTGAATGTTACTAACTTTTAACCAACTTCAAATTTCAAAAAGAGGTTCTCAATGCGACTATTAAAAAAATTTTTTTACGTTAGAAAAACCAAATCGGACCTTTGTCTTATTAGTCAGACTCCGGCAAGGTGAGCTAGATTTTGTAAACGGTAAAAGTTTAATTATAGGTCGGTTACATCACAACCATAACTGTCTGTCAGCGTTAAATCGTTCGCTAAAATGTACCTACTGTTTGGAAAGTTTTATAGTAATCTCCTAGCTGGGTAATGTTGGGGCCACCTACCCAAAGAGCTCGTGTCATCTATATTCAAGTGTGTTTGTCCGCAGATCTGGCAATGTGGCGGACGTATGCTGGACGCGCCGTGTTCCCGAGTGGGCCACATCTACCGCAAGTTCGCGCCCTTCCCTAACCCCAATCACGGGGACTTCGTGGGCAAGGTATCCATTTATTATATTACCATTTGAGATTCAAGCGTCCAACTAATATGTATCACTGTATTGACACCACGTGATCGAATTATTTCAAACAAAGTTTAAGGAGTCTTGTGTAGCTACTGCATTAGCAAAGCTTTCAGCTATGGCCGCTGATGACAACCATGGCACAACTCCAATGGATACATTCAATAACATATGGGTACGGTCGTCTATATCTTATGTTGAAACCTTCTTTCCCTCATCATATTCAGCCGTTATTCGCCCATTGCTGAGCATAGGCCTCTCTTCTTGTACGCCACCGGTCCCGGTCCTGAGCTAACCTCATCCAAAATTCATCATTCATCATTCTTTCCCTACTAGTTCCAAATTGTACATAACATAGAACTAAAGTCAATATTACCGGATAAGAGATTAACTAAAACAGATTAAAAAATAATACGCGTTATTTGGAAACTATAATGGATACGCTTATTTGTAGACGTAACTGTACACACAGCTGCGAAAATCATAAGCGGGTATATTTAACGTGGGAATCATGCACATTGACAGATCTAGAACATGATGGGATGTTCTACTCACTTTATTTCACATATACAGCAGTGTTATTCACTAAGGAAACCGCCTTGCTATCAGCGCTGTGTCAGCGCTGCGGCAGCGTCGAGCCTAAGAACGGTATTCACTAATGTATTTTAAACGACACTAGTGCTCGGGGACGAATGCGGTGTGAGCTGGAACTACACTGCGTCGAGAGTTTGACGTTTAATGTACGAACTTCGTATTATCTAACGAAAAACAGCGACGAACTCGCCCACAACCTCGCCCACAGCCTCGATTCCTAATGTCAAATCAAACAACTACTCGAATGTGTGAATAAGAGAATAGCATAGCAGTAAGGCTTATGATGGTACCGCGTCTAATCGTTTGTCGTCGTTGCCGTCACGTTCTAACAAGTATGCAAGTACGACAGAGACGTAGCACTATAAATGGATAAAACGGGGCCATCATAAGCTACTTGATTGATTCCAGAACTATCGACGAGTAGCAGAAGTGTGGATGGACGAATACGCGGAACACCTGTACAAGCGTCGGCCGCACTATCGTCAGATTGATACCGGCGACATCTCCGAACAGAAGGCTATACGGCAGAAGCTTAAATGCAAGTCGTTCCGCTGGTTCATGACACAGGTATGTGCGGAGATGTTTTAAGAACAGGTCAGTAATCAAATATTTAATTTGTCGTCACAATTTCATTCAAATTACTCGATAAATGTATTCTTAAAACACATAGTTATCTATTTTGTAGTTAACTATGTATTTTAAGAATATTATGTAGTTAGATTATTTCAATAAAATAAATTGGTAATTTTCTCAGGTAAATATGGATGTTCTTTGTACGCAGGTGGCGTTCGATTTAACTGCCAAATATCCGCCGGTGGAACCGAAATCGTTCGCGGAGGGAAGAGTAAGTAATAGTACTAATAGTACATTACATCAGAGGCCGGGAAAATGAGGATTTCCGGCCAAGTTGGTATATAGAGGATAGGATAGATGACGGCCGGGAATCCGTTTTCACGCCGAGGCATGTATAGTGCTTTTCTCAAACATACAAAGATTTAAAAAAAATAATGACAATATAGTCGAAATTAAAAAAAAAAGTTACTTTGCAGGTCTAGGCCTGAAAAGTGTTATGAAATTCCATTTCCATCCCAGTGAGTTACTGCTCCCTAAAAGCGATACTTCCAAGTCTATTTTAAGGAACGTAAAGACAATATTTCATTGATTATTTGCGAAAAATAATGTTATTTGTTTATTGTTGCCGTTATAAACATGTAATATAAGGTGGTAAAACCTTGATAACACGTTGAGTCTGGTTCAGACGTTTAAGGTTACCTTGGTCGCTGAAGTATATACTATAGTATCCTGTATATCATCATTGATCTGGACGCCTATGTCAGACGATAAATTCCAATGCCCTAGGAAAACGACAATACTTTTCATAAATCAATCTAGCAGACGCGCCCACATCTTGTATATCACATGTTATCAGCGTATCCCAGTCCACTACTGGACGTAGGCCTCTCTCACTAATTACGCGTGAACACATCAGGAGATAATGCCCATAATCGCCACGCTGGGCAAGCGGGTTGGCGATCGCAGTGTGGGTGTCTTATGATGATGCTGCTGCCCATCATCAATCCTTAGTAAATTAATGGTCAGTGACACTTCAATCCCTTAGTCGACTCTTACGGCACCCGCGGGAAGAGGTGAGGTGACCACACGGCGTATCCTGTTTATATCTGATAGTAAAATCAATTTATTTGTGAATATTTATATTTTGTTTCGATACGTATACCCTGTATTGGACCGCTTTACTCAAATGTCAGTGGTTTAATCGTTCGTGTGTCGCGAATATTTTTTGCACTGTGTTTAGACATGGGGTAAGAGGCCAGTCTTCTTACGTAGAAATTAGTTATTTATGTGGCTGGCGCATAATAAGAGGCATTAAACATGAGTGTGGTTTTATGAAATGAGCCGTAGGCGAGTTTCATAATAAGATCACACGAGTGTTTAATGCCTAATTACGCACAGTCACATACATAACTTTATCTACATTCTTATCATAAGTTTAGAATGATAATTTACTTTTATTTACATTAATATCCACTAAATAAAATACCTCTAAATATAACAATTCAAATCAGTTGAAATTACTCAATTTGTGTAAGAATATCCTACAATAAATATGTATTGAAAAAAAAAAACAAAAAGAAGTTGACTTTATAATTTTAACATTAATATACTGACACGGATACTTTAGTGTTAATGTTATGAATATTATGATGCACTGCACTTTAATGTTAACATTATGATACAGCCACAGACACCGGGTTCTTAATATAGGTCATTACATTACCTACCGCTTCTATAGGCTTATGATGGTACCATGTTTAATCGTTTGTCGTTGTTGCCGTCAGGTTCTAACAAGTATGTAAGTGCGAAAGTGATGCGTAGTACGATAAATAGATAAAACGGGACCATCATATGCCACCTGAATATATAATAGGATAATTATGATATGAAAGTAGATAAAATTCGATTTCGATTATCTTTTCCATTAGATACGCCCTATGGTTGCGCTACACTTGTGCGCGGACGCTTACCACGGCAACGCCAGGGACACCGTTCTCCTGAAGCCGTGCCAGGACGGCCTGACCGAGCAGATTTGGGACTTCAGCTGGCATAAGGATATCAAGTGAGTTTATTGAAGTATTACCTGTTCCTCATATTCATGACACATAACATCAATTGGACATAGTTATGCAAAAACAACCAATCCACACGAATTTGTAATTTAAAGATTTACTTGTTTGTTTTGATTTAAGGTTGCACATGTTTTTTACATTAGAATGAAAAAAACATGTGCATTGGATCCCTTTTGCATAACTACGTCCAATTACAGGATATATTCAGATCTGTTATTGCCATGGTTACGGTCTCCTGAGTAACCCTGCTTTTATGCGAAATTATCTTACTTAAATTATTCAAACGTGCATAATTCTGGTGTTAATTAGCCCTTTCCTTAATAGGCCACCTACGACATGTACCACATGCATATTTTCATTATTTAAGGTAACATCATTTTGCATAAAACCAGGGTTACTCAGAGACAGTAACCATGGCAATAACAGACAGAAAAATATAGATTCATCCTTATAAATAATACCACATAATGTATTTTTTAGTACAGATGGTGTACTTTTTAGGCTCTAGTGCGAGAAGTGGGTCATTTTACGTCAGGTCCAAAACTTCGGAGGGCCATCTGTAACAAAAAACGACGTACGAGACAAGTGCAAATTTTCATGTTTTTCGCACGTGTGTCGTAATGTACTATTTGCAGAGTGAAAACCAGGAGAATATGCTGGGACCTGCCCGAGTCGGCCCCCAAGAGCCCCGTGCGACTCTTCGACTGCCATCTCGGCGGCGGCAACCAGCAGTGGCGGTTCGACCCGGTGAGGCCCGAACTTGTAACTGAATAGAGTTGCAAAGTCACCGTCATTTTCAATAATTGACCGGTCATTAATGATATTCATCTCATCGTGTATGGTTTCCGTTAATAAAATATTTAAAAATGAGCAGCAGTAATTTTCTTTCTTATAAATATTTTCCGTCTGAATATTCAGATTTTTTTATTGCTGTAAATCAAGCCATAGCCTTAGATGTCATTAATGACCGGTCATTAATAATAAATCTCGGTCAGATTCGATGTGTAAAATTATCCTTAGTTAAATAATAAGATTTTAAGGAATTGAGCTTTCGTCTAACTACTAGTTGGCTGCTAAATTGTATCGATATTATAAAGTCCAACATTTGTACCTTCAGGAGACCCACCAAATCCGCAAATCCAGCGCAATCTGCCTAGACAGCTCGCCGTCAACACAGCAGCTATACGTGTCGGCGTGCGACGCCGGTTCCCCCACGCAGCACTTCGCCGTCGACCGCGTGGACCGCGCGCAGCTCCAGCGCTGGGACTCGCTGCACATCGCGGTCACCGGCCCTGAGGTGCCGGACTGGTACGACGACTGAGCGGCCGCAGTGCGTAGAGTTACCCATCACTAAACCCCGGATTGTTGTGGCAGTGACGTCACAATAAGGTGATTTGGGGAGTAAATGGAACGGTAAAACAAAATGATAAGATAATATAATAAATTACATATTGTGTAAATGAATGTGACATAAAGCAAACAGTTTATATCCGAAACTTTATATACGAGTATACGAGTAGTTTGCATACATTGATTATGCTTATAAAGTTAATTCTAATCTTTATATATGTTACATTTTCTGAATGGAACAGTGGAACGAAATGATTATTCGACCGGTCAGTTTTTTGTCGAAAACTAATAAAATTAATATAATAAAAAACAATTCTTCGGAATTTTTTTATTCAGATTTCATTCAAATTTATTCGATTACGAATAATAAATGAAATTGTTTTTCTCTC